>QLOJ01011213.1:223-11736 GCA_003313625.1 Tricholoma saponaceum
AATCATGGGTAACCCTACCCATTTTTCTTGGGAGATTACCCATACCATGGGTAAGTATGCCTAAGGTACTTGGGTAGACTCCCAATCTATGGTATAGGCTGCCCAATGTAATGGGTACAATATCCAACTTATGTTGGTAGATCATCCAATACTATGGTAGATCTCCCAGTATGACCTGGGTAGACTGCCACTGAATTGGTAGGTGTACCAGGATCATGGGGGATACTACCCCACTTTCCTTGGGAGATTACCCATACTAGGGGTATGTACATCTTCCCATGCCATGGTAGATATCTCAGTATGCCCTTGGGAGGCTATCAAACTATAATTGGTGTGGATAGTACTTAGTACCTCTCTATGTAGTGTCATAGTACCTACCAGTGAACATGCTCAACCATTTCTATTTCAGTGCAATGGAAAGTGAAAAGAAAAATGTCATTATAAAGAATACAGCATACTACTATACTGATGGTGGATTCGAGTATGTAATATTGACAGACTTGTCCCTACTTATTCCTTTTGTCTCCCTGTTGCTCATGGCTATGGTTTCCTTCCCCTTACCATAGTCCTGGATCCAATACAAGTGGTTCTCATATCCACCATTCCTGTGCATAATTGTGCATTGCCAGCATTCATGATCCACCCCACAAAGAGTTGCTTGTAGGCATGGGTAGAACTGGGTCATCCATCATGGTTGTGGACCATTTGTCATACTGTGGTTCATGTCATTACTGTTGTCCCTGTCCTTTGTCCTCTCCACTGTTCATTTGTTTATTTATCATTGTGGTCACCATTATTATCACAGGCCCTGGTGTTGTGTCACTGGACTTGGCTGTTGGGGGAGCAATTGTTTGGAGGCATGAGAACAGGTGTTCAAGTTGTGTTATCCATCATGGATGGAGGTGCTGTGGCTGTTTATTGTAGCTGTTGTTGTAGGGCTCTGAAGATAAAGTTAAACTGCAACAGCAAGAAAACAACTCACACCTTTGGGGGGATGGGCCTGTGTTTTCCTGCATTCAATGTGAGTGAAGGACATACCTTGCAAGAGAGACTACAGTGGACATAGCACATGCCAGAGGTATTTGAGTAGACTCCTGGTAGGCTGCCAATGAATTGGTTGGGGGTGCCTGCTTTATTATGCTTACTCTTTTATCCTTTGCAACCTCTCACCTCTTACAAAGGAAGTATGTAATACTGATTACCTTCAAGGTAATGTATCAAAGTAACATTTATCAGAACTCATTAAAGCACTTTTACACCTGAAGCCAGCAGCTGAACCAGCAGTCCTCTTACAGGTAACAGAAAGTATTTTATTTTTCTAATAGTACAGAGTCATATGACTACCAAGAGCTGGTATATAATACAGCACACAGGGTGCAGATTCAATGTGTTATATCCATGACATATATAAACTAACTACCTTCAAAGAATCTGCCTAAATGATAATTGATCATTGACAGTTGTATTCAGTATTATATATTAATTTATAATATTATAATCTTATAACTACCTGAAAGGCCATAGCATATCCTGCCATACTATATAATGTCTCTGTTTCACTTACACAAAGCTGCTTGCATGGAAATGATAGAAGATAGTGATGTAGTGAAGCACTAGTACACCAGATCATTATGATACTATCACCTGGTCTATTTTATATAATGGCAAGAATTAATAACTACAACTAATAGTACAGTAGTCAGTAGTAGAATAAAACACCACTATTCCATACCATGTCCTATTGATATAGCTATAGCTGCTGTATAAATTACTATTTTTTTGAAAGTAGGCCCCCAGATACTCTGTGACACTGGGTAGAAGCATAATATATGGGTAGCTCTGCCAGTACTGGGTAGAGTACCTAGTAGTATATACCCACATGGTAGACAGGACCAGCTACCACCTGGCAGCTCTACCTGGCAGATCTACCAGTATAGTGGGGGGTAGATCTACCCATACCCATCTACCACTGCTCTTAGCAGTATTTTCCTAGGGAGTTTGGACTGCTAATAGAAGCAGTGTACCAGGTGACTGAAGTGACAAGGACCTGGTAAACATGCTACTACAGGCCACAAGCACCATGGCAGCAAGATCAAGTATAGTGGGCTGGCAGGACAAGGTGGAACAGGCAGTGGTAATCAATCCAGACAGAGGAGATGACGAGGAGGAGGACAGGGACAATGCATCAGGGAATGAAAGCAACGATGATTTGGGCCCCGAAGATAGAGAGGATGAGGGACATCTTGATACTGGGTGTGGTGCATTATGATAGTCTTGAGTCTGGTAGATGCTTTGTTGACGCCTTGATCCAAAAGCCACATTAACGCGATCTACATTGATCAACCACACATGGACCATAAAGCCTTTATCTGTGTTGCAGGGGTCATTGGAATGCAGTCCTGCATCACAATGACAAATAACTAAGACCAAAGCCAAACTTAGATACCCTCAGGAAACCCTGATCATGATCATAGTTGGCAAGTTGACTCGAGTCCTTTGATGGCAGCAGTCTCCTATAACGAAGCCTGAGGTCAACCACAGTGGCAGGGGGTCAGCAGTGTCATCTAACAAAGCCTTGCTGGGTCATACAGAGCTATTATGCTCCAAGCTGGCTATTGTTGGGCATTTCATGCAGCTCATCGTCCCTATCCTCATCAATGTTTACGCCACTAGTGTCATCACCCCTGGGCCCTGTGAGAGTCAAGATTTTGACTGGGCTGTTGAAGGCCATCAGTTTTCTGGATGGTGATGGGCTGAAACAAGTATTAATGGTAAAGTTGCCTGCTTTATACTGTTATCATGTCTCATATTTGCTTAGTTTGTTCCTGTGGCGAGCTTTGCATCATCTATCCTGTTATCTAAAGATCGTCCCTCGCTTGTCATTGGTGCTTTGCAAATGGTTGACTTGCTTTTAGCAAAAGTTCCTGAGCTATACAAGCCAGTCTTTCACAGAGAAGGTGAGAGGCCTATCACATCAGCCAAGTCAAAGGACAAGGAATCTCCTGAGGCTTCTGCATCCGAATCTGGAAGTGCTCCACCTGCACCCCCCGATTTCTGTCGCCTCTATCCCTGGTTTCAAGAAGCTCACTTCTTCATCGCTCGAACCCAAAGATGCTATCACTCTTGCTCAAGTGATTCAATTTAAGCATATGTCTAACGATAGTGATATTGAAGAGGACAATGCCTTTGAGGCCCTCCATCTTTTGGTTTCTCAGATATCAGCCTCGAACGCAATGGAGAAGGAGTTGTCAGAGGCTCTTCGTGAACTTGCCAAACTCTTTGCATTGCCCCATACCTCCGTCTCAAATTTTGAGCTTTTGCGAAGCAGTGTTGTGGATGGGCTGTTACAAATCGCTACCGAACATGATCAAATTTGTTAAGTTCCTTCTTGTCAATATCTTGGTACATGCTGATGGTGTTTATTTAAATGTCATCACCATGGCTCAAAGTAGTGGTAGTTTGTCAAGCAATCTCACTACCATTTTGGACAAACCTTTGATTGTCTCCTTCCTGGATTCAAAACATAGCTCTCCCTCACTTTTAGCATGTCAGCTCTGTCTTCCAGCATGTCAGCTCTGTCTTCCAGCATGTCAGCTCTGTCTTCCAGCAGTGAGCAGTTCATCTGTATCAGCTTTAGGCTCTGCACCAACAGTCATACAGCATCGTAGTCAACAACTGAGTGCTAAGAATGCCAGTTCCCCCACTGGAGGCACTGTTCTAAGCACAGATCTTCCTGGTGCAGTACCAGGGAACCCTGAAATATCGGGAATGGCTGTGTCGACAATGGGTGTCTGCCATGGAATCTACTCCGAGCAACACCATTGTCAATACGGGACTTGAGGCCGAATTCATGGACAATGAGATTGATGCAGACATGTTCAAAGATGCAGACATGTTCAAAGATGCAGACATGTTTGAAGATGCAGACATGTTCGATGATGAAGTTGACCCTGATAACTCTGCGTCAGACAAAACAGTTACACTCACAGTTGTGGAAGGTCAGTCATACATCAGATAGTTGTGAAAACCAAATCACATCTTGAACTCGTTTAGATGGATCAAAGGTTGAAGCATAAACTCCAGATGGCACTTGAGTTCCAACTCCCAGTACCCCATCTAAACATGGGCCCCCAACTTCAACAACCCATAATTCTTCGTCTTCTGAAATGTCTTACACTGCTGCTCTCAAAGTGAAGCCTATGGATTGGTACCTTGAATTCTCCATAGACAACCACATTTTACCTTTGGATTTAACAATATATGGAGCTATTCATCAGCATGAGATGTGAAAGAAGACAGATGTATTACTGCCTAGTTTGATCTGGCAAGGAGTGAATACCATCAAGTTCAGGAAAGCTGTCCCCTTCCATCTTCAGATTGTATGTTTATGTCGCTCTTGCCTGCTGGTATATACTAAACATTGTGCTTGCTGTAGCACATATGGATGGCATAGAAAATGGCACGTGGAACTCTCCGAGCCCTGGCCTTTCTTCTCCCCCAGAAGACGCCCCTCCCACCAAGATATTATGCTTGCTCCAAGTTCTGCGTCAGCTAAATACACATGAAGTGGAACGCTCAGTCTTTTATGGGGAAAAGCATAACTTACCTGATTTGGCGTTAGTCAACAACAAACTTACGGTGAAACTGACACATCAACTAGAAGAGCCTATGTTTGTTGCAAGGTATGTCCTTTGTTTTGTTTTCCAAACTACTTATTCGAGTCAAACCCTGACTAATCCAGCTCTTGCCTCCCTGATTGGGCTTTAGACTTGTTTTCTTCAATCTACCTTGTTCAGTTATGCTTGCCTTACCTTGAAATGGCAAAGCCAACAAGGCCATGCTCAGGACCATTCTCATCTGGATGAAGGCATTGGTTGTCAACAAGTTAATGTTATATGATAAATCACTTATAACTTGTCGATGCTGATCTTGCCAACTCCCTCACTAAGATCCAAAACATTGCAGCTACACAGAAACAAGCTGAAAACAATGAAGCAGGCAGCATGTTCAATATTTGATACTTAAATTCATGACATTTGAATGCATAGCTTCTGTGCAAAGTTCTTGCAGTGTGAGAAGGATGATAAAGCTAGCACTTTTTGTTTAGTCAGACACTGAGATTGTCACAAAATTCTGAACTTTCTTACTAGTGGTATGGTACTTTTCTTCCATGATTTTTAGCTCACTGGTACATTTCAGGCATCCAGGTATCATTGTCAAAGACCTGTTGCTCTGTGGTCTCAACTTGGAGAAAGGATGGCTTCTGCTTGCATCCTCAGCTGCTCGTCAGAACCTTGCTGTAAAACAAATCCATCCTTGTCAGGCAGCATCTGTGGAGCGTTTTGTGGAATGGTTTCTCATGTCTCAACTCACAGGTGGCTCTCAATACCATGCATCAACAATCTTTTCACAACTGGGTTTGCATCCTCATAGAGCATGGGAGCCCAGTTCTTTCTGACACTACACACTCCTTCAACCAAAGTTTTGATGACAGTGACGTGTTCTCTCATATTTGACACCTCTCTGTTCTGTGAATGCAGGACTTTGTCGACAACATAAGCAGTGCTCAAACATGCTCTAACCGCTTGAAAGTGCGCTATGATATGTTAAAGGTGCATAGTCATCTTGTTTTCTTACTTCTACCACACCAAGACTTAGGAAGACTTTCACTCTCTATCAAGGCATGTATTGCTTGTACTATCAGTAGCTAGATACCCTGATTATACATTTTCTTCCAGAACCATGCCAATCCATGTTGCTGTCCTCCATGCATTTGCATTTGAATCCATCGCCATGGCCTTTTTGGCATGCTCACACATTCTTCGGGCAATTCATCAACATCTCATCTTGATTACTGCCCATATTGGTGATCCAAGACTCTACACCTGGGTTGTATGGTATGCTAGTTCAATTCTTCTGATCTTTTGTTGACTGTTGATTCTTTCACAAGTCGTGACCTTCATTGCTCACTGCATGGATCTTATCAGGCCATGCATTGCCATCACTGGACCGTTCGTGCTTTCCATGGTGGGCATTCTTGTTTTATGCTGCACATATATCTGGGGTTACAGCCAGAAGCGTATCCCAATGGCGGATGGTATTGGGTGACAAGGTACCTTGTTTGACAGAATATGCACCCATCCTCTGAGGTGAGTCTGCCTTTACTTCCACAACTTGCTGATTTGGAATCTGACTTCCTGTTTTCATAGCCGCTAAACAAGTTGTATTGCATTTGAATAGTATAAATTAGTTGTAAACCCTCCTAGTAGTTCACACCAAACCTTTCTTCAAAGATAGTTAGCCAACTTAAGTGCTCCTTACATTTCTGTGCTTTTGTTTGCTAATCAATCAAATCTCAGATTGAAACTCAGGACCCCGCCAGACAGTGTCATCTTGCCAAACTCTGCAAGGCCTTTTATCCTAAATTGAGTTCACTGCTGACAATCTTCCAGATTAGTGTGGTCTAGACTGTCCAGTTGAGCAGACGTACTGCACCTCACAAACATCACTACCATTTTGTGGACAGGCTGATACAGGGCCTCCACATTCTTGGTAAGTATAATTTTATGTTGCCTTATGTCCCTCACTGCAGCGTTGAATTTTCTATGTTCTAGGCCAGCTGTTTTTATTGTGGATTGGCTAATGTGTGTACCTTCTCATAGTGAACAAATTAACAAGATGTATGCTTGGAGTCTTTCTCATATAGGATGTGTTCTTGTTGCATCTCATGATCTTTCAATGACATGGACGACGATGATGGGAATGATAGGAAGAACAAGGACCAGGAAATGCAGGGAGGAGCACAACAACAATGCAGACCCAGCACCCATCCCCACCACTATGAGCTACTGCTCACAGGGTGGACTACAGTTGCTACGGATGACAACGACAGCAACACAAGGAAAAGGAAACCGAGCAATGACAAGGGGATGACCAGGGACAACCAGGGTGGCAAGGCCAGAACGAGCGGTGCAACAGACCCCATGACAATGGGGATGGTTATGACACAGGGCGACAGGTTCCATGAAAACGATGAGGCCAATGACTACCAAGACTAGGACAGGGACCAGGCGACAATGTGGAGGACATGACAATAACAACAACAACAATGAACGAAGCAGAATGATCAACAAACAATGAGGGAAAATGAGCAGGGTGAATAACTCGCGTTTTTCACAAGGGAGTTTTTTTTTGTTTTCTATCATTCATTATTTTGTAGTCTCTCACTGCATGCAAGGGCAGTTACCCTCGCATTATTCAAATAAACAAAAATGAAAAACACTTTCAACCTTAATCCTCAATTGCAAACACCACTAAATTGTGTGACAAGCTCACAGAATCATCTGACAGGTCTGATACTCAATTATATAGGCAGATCTATTGAACATCTGTGCCGCAAGGAGGTTGGCGCAGTAATTCAAAAGCAACAGCTGATCACTTTCTGAATTTACTAGCCAATCAGTGTTCCACAATTCACATGTCAATCACATGTATGTAAAACCCAGTTTGGCAGAACAAAACCCACTACTATGTAAAGTGGCGGGAATTCTGTCTGGTTATACCGACTTACCCCAGATTTCCTGATGCACTACCTGTAACTACACAACCCAAAGATATTCCATTGAAAATGTATAGACTCTGAAGTGGGGTCAGCTTCTTGACAGTAAGTAGAACCACCTTAGATTAATACTGGAGACTTTACCTGTAACTACATGACCCAAATATATGCCATTGAAAATGTATAGACTCTGAAGTGGAGTCAGCTCCTTGACAGTAAATAGTACTGTGTTGTATTAAGACTGAAGACTTTACCTGTAACTCCACAACCCAAAGATATTCCATAAAAAATGTATACACTCTGAAGTGGGATCAGCTTCTTGACATTAAGTAGAACCACCTTGGATCAATACTGGAGACTTTATCTATAACTACACAACCCAAAGATATTTCATTGAACATGTATAGACTCTGAAGTGGGATCAGATTCTTAGCAGTAGATAGTACCACCTTGGATTGATAATGGAGACTTTACTTGTAATTACATGACCCCACTTGCAATACATCGGATTACAAGACATTACATTTCGAGCCATTTCGAGATATTGATTACAAATCACGGAAGGCTATGGCAGACCCTCCCGGTTTCACTGATGAACTACCACGAACCAAAACTGACTCTAAGGCAGTTATGAAGCAGTACGGTATACCAGGATATGATTCGGGAACAAGATGAGCGGTTGGAATGCGCATGCGTTTTGCGCGTGATAGACAATCGTTGATCACACGACGTGATTCAAGTTATTGTTTTGAACTTTCTTGTCTCAGTGCTCTGTTATTCCTATTGTCTTCTTGGTTTCCTTCTTCCTCACACCATGACGACTCCTAGACCATCACCAAACGACGCATTCCCGACATCCACATCCAAAGCTCAAGCAGAGACCGAAGCTATTCTCCTCAAACACTTTCCTCAACTACAACCGCAAGATCTCACCAAATCTAATGTAAAAGATGCACCGGAATCAATCCTGAACAAGAACACACATATGCAGTTCCTCGTGCGCAACCTAGTCCAGGGCTTCCCAGAGCGATACACAAGCCAGGACACGAGCCAGCCGTGGCTTCTCTCTTGGACGCTTCAAGCATTCAGTGTGCTGCAGGTCGGGCTAGATCCTGGGAACAAACAGCGGTATGTTGCATTGTGTATTTCATTGCAGAAATAGCAGTATATTGATATGTTATACTTAATAAGGCGATTAACAAGATCATGTCGTGGCAACACCCCGAAGGTGGACTCGGCGGTGGTCCGGGACAAGCAGCGCACCTTCTCCCAACATATGCCATGGTGTGTGCACTGGCGATCATTGGGAGATCGGGACCGGAAGGTGGTTGGGATCAGATTGATCGGTGGGATACTCTAACTCTGTTCTTATGTTCTTAGTTTAATTGACCGGTTATAATATTTATAGTGAGAAGATGTATAAATTCTTCATGTCATTGAAGCAGCCCGACGGATCCTTCCTTGTCACACATCATGCAGAAGTCGATGTCCGGTAAGTCCATTTCCTTCAATTTTCCATATTCCATACCTTAACTATCCCATCACAACAGCAGCATATACTGCCTCCTTGTTACAGCAACTCTTCTTGATATTATTACACCGGAACTCGTGGCAGGCACCGCAGCCTTCATCGCGTCTTGCCAGACTTATGAAGGCGGATTCGCATCATCATCGCAGCCATACTTTTCCAGTCTTCCACCCTCCTGAACGCCCCACGTCCACCTCTCAGCGAGGCACACGGTGGATACACTTTCTGTGCTGTAGCCTCGTGGGTGCTTTTGTTGCCATTCATGCAGAGCGAATACAGTATGAGGACGAGTGCTGATACAAGTACCGTTCCGGATGTGGAAAAGGAACCCAAAAATGAGAAAAAGGTAGAGGTCAAGACGGAGAAGCCAAAACCGCAGATCAACTTGAAGACGCTCCTGCGGTGGCTCGTGCAAGTTCAAGGGACAGAGGCCAAGCTTGGCGGGTTCAAGGGACGCATGAATAAGCTCGTAGATGGATGCTACTCGTGGTGGTGTGGCGGTGCGTTTGCGCTGCTGGAGGCTCTGGGTGTTGGGGGGAGTGAGAATGCTGTACGGGGTGCTGGATCCATGGAGGAAGATAAAGATGGGGAGAGGGACGGGGACGGGATGACAGGTGAGACGTGGGATGATGTTGACAGTTTGTATTTCGTTCTCACCTTCCTTTTGGGTGTGACGTTACTTATCGTCCTCGTCTATGTGCAGATTCTCTACTCAATCGAAAAGCGCTACAAGAATACATTTTGTACGCCATGCAGCATCCCGCTGGCGGTTTGCACGATAAACCGCCGAAGTAAGTCCACTCGTCTGCTTTCTCTCGTCCATGCAAATATCTTACGAATATACCATCGATAGAAACACAGATGCATACCACACACTGTACTGTCTCTCTGGACTCTCTGCTGCTCAGCACCACGTATTCCCGTCTTCCGCACGGCGTGCAGAGATCGCGAAGACATGGGTGTCGTTACCTGGTGAGCTACACATTCATCACTGCCTGGTATATAAAACTGATGATCTGGATATTACAGATACCAAAACGCCCGAAGTGGACGAACTGAGGAAACGTGTATTCTGCGATGCGTTATCGTGGACGGAGGAAGAAGGCGGGTCAGTTATTGTTGGTGGGAAGGATAATCGAGTGGTGGATCCCTCTCTCCTTGCTCCACTCCGAATCCAAGTTGCATGTGCCATTGTCTACCTCTGCGTTTCACCTTTCTCTTCCTGCTTTTTTTATTTTTCTTGATAGACACTAATACGAGTTTGGTTCTACCCGCAGAACGCAACACACCCAATATTCAACCTGACGATTACACACAGCGAGACTCTTATGGCGCATTTCTATAAGCAGGCCGTGCCCCCCCGGGTGTTGAAAGGCAGGGGGAAGGGTAGGGGCTCGACGTGATTTGTGGTCTAGGTCCGTGGATCGGGCTTGACTATGGGATAGACTTGAGATAGGATTTGGGTTTTCGTCGAAGAACGGCATGGGGGAAGCTAGCATCAGCTTGCGACGCTGGTTTATTGGGTTATTGTGGTTAGGTATATGGGTGTTGCATTTGTACATCGTTGCTGCACTGAAATGTATTTTTGTACTTATGGTGGATATTTAGAGGAAATGGTTGTAAACAACGTCAGCTTGAGAACTAAAGAGCATATAGGGCAGTGTGACAGATGAACTGTAGGAAGAGATGAATCATTGTGAGATCAGCATCTAACTGACAGGTCAAGATCACCTACAAAGTGTAGAAGCATAGAAGAGATGAACAACTCATTCAATAACGAGAAATTTCCTAAAAAACTGAGGAAGTTAGGGTCATGTGGAGATCTACTTTTGATGAGTGATAAAATCATCTACCAACTGCAAGGTGGATAAAAACCATCATCAGGTCAGAATAATATGAAAAGCACATGTAATAATAATACATACTTGCTATGGAATAAAAAATATCCCAGCAGTGTGAGTCAGTGTCCAACAAGGGGCTCACAAAAGAAAATTACAGACTTCCTGTCAAAGAACAGGTCCAATAAGAAAATGGATGATCAAATTAATGATTGAATAAGATAACATACTTCCTAGTAAAATAAAAGGACCAATGGGGAGTCAGCTTTCCTGTGCAGGGCAAAATGAGGATATCACAGACCTCCTGTGCCAGTGAAAAGTCAAGAGTCAATGAAAGATTAGCATTATATTGCAGTGATCCTAGATCACATACAGGCTTTAGAAGTGCAAAGTCAGTGTTAGGTCTGCATCTATTGCTTACAAAATGAGGTCACAAACCAACTGTCAAAAGACAATGGATGAGGTTTGGTCAGCATCCCATTTCTGACTCATAGGACAAGATATCACACACTTCCTGTGGAAGGACAAAGTGCAAGGTGGGGTCAGCATTCCATTTCCAGCTCATAGGACAAGATCACACACCCACTGT
>QLOJ01011217.1:0-28109 GCA_003313625.1 Tricholoma saponaceum
ATACAGTCTTTCAATTCAGCCCCACAATGCAACGCCGGTCAAGTGTGGAGCTTGATGAAGTCCTTCAACGACTATGCTGATGCCACCCCTTGGCTTGAAACTTACTGCTGGTTTGGTAGGTTTATTCAGGGTTCTTCCAAAGCTTTAAATCTGATCCTCTGTTGTTGTATCAGGTGCTATGCATGACATGACAAACGTGAACGTTTTGAACCAGCTTATGGCTCCGGATGGGTCGCCCAATGACCTCGGTAAGCAGTTCCTCCGTATCTGATCTCCATGCTATGGCTGGTGGTGCCATATATGATTTTACCTCCACTTTGGTCCGAGGATTTGAACCCGATACCCCTCATACGTATAATCCTTTGGAGTCTTCACATTCAGGCGGGCGTCCTGCTGGGAGTTTGCAATATTCGTCTTTTGTACAGCGTTATGGTACTGGTACCTGATATACCATGCTGAGCATTAATGTTTCTATTACATATCTTGAGTTTTTCTGGCAGAAATGTTCATAGTTTGTTTTCAACTTGCATATGTCTCCATTTAGAAATCGGATTCACAAGTTTAATTCATTTCGGATTTGTTGCGAGTGGCTGCTTCCAGTCCATTTCCGCGTGTTGTCTTGCAACCAAGAAATGGTTTCGCATATCCCACCTTCGATAAAGCATCTGCTGACGCTGCGAAATCCACACGTGTTACCTAGCCCTTCTCTAGCAAAGTTGCGTAGTCTTTTTCTCCGTACAAGTCGCGATGCCCAACTAAAGAACGCGGAAACTGGATGGCTGGTCCTGGCGGTACGAATAACCACCGCGCACGTTTGCTTCATATCGCTATTTCGAGACTAATAGTACCATGTCCAGACTTGCACCCTGCTTACTACCAATCGTCCATCGTCCCTGGGTCATCTGTACCGTTTCGTGACTGCACCCAAGTCAAATGAAGCCACTTCTCCGATGGGGAGTGGCGTGGCGAACGCGGTAAACAAGGCTGCTATTATGCGAGAGTCTGCCTTGAAAAGCACTATCTTCGTTGGCGTCCCTCGAGTGAGTGATTATCTCCTTTCAGTAACGGCTTTACTCTAGCGCGCAGGACTTAATCGGATTTTGTAGGTCATTCTGTCTCTCACAGCTTTGCACGAAGCGCTTGATGATGAAGTCAAGAACGCCTTGAGGACCCACTCTCGCAGGTGCGAACTTTGAAGTTTATCGTCCGCAGATCTTCCTGTTGGCTGGTCGTTAGTATGCTGTCATTCATTTCGCTAACAATACTTCCAGGACCGCAACCTCCGAGAACATCGAATCGACCATTAGGCGGGGCAAAGCTCTTTGGAACTCTATATACACGCCTCATGCAGATAAACTCCACGACAAACTAGGGTCTTATCACCCGGATTTCATTTGTACGTACACGTTCCCGTTCATTTGACACTGTGTTTCCAATTATGGCATTCGTATGCTGCCGGGGTTAACTGATCTAAGCCATCGTCCCACTTATCTGATGCACGTACACCAACCTGGCTCGCGATCGTTACTGATCTCATCCCCATTGCGTTCAGCTTTCATTATCCAGAGCTATGGTTCGGTCCTTTCTCCCTTACCTGGGGAATTAAGAAGATTCTCTGACGCAAGCTGCCTCGATGATCCCGATCAGGGGAACCTCAGCCGGGTATTAGGTTCCGTGGCCGGAATAGCGACACTTCGCGCGGAAGGAAGAGTTGGTCCTCAACTTACAAGTCATGTCTTTGGACTTCTCAAAGCTCGAGACATCGAAAATCAAAGTGATGAAGATAAATGGCTTTCCAGCGATGAAGGGGCTGAGTGGGTGATTCGCACCGTGGACGATTTTTTGGATGTTGTGTCATCAGATCTACAGGAGGCTCAGGTCACCGTCAAATTGTGAACGAGGATAGGTCGGGTGATCTCACTTCCTTTTGGTTGTACCTGCATGTCAATTGCATCGTGTTGCTAGATTTCAACTCAGTCATTTTCACAAATCTGCCTCGCTTTTTGTTCCACGTGAGTCAGGTTCACCTCAATGTTTTTCCCCATTATCGATCTTTTGGTATAACGAAAACTTACCGGCCGGGTCAAACGCGTCACTGTCCAAACGGCACCAAATGTAGGTTCTCGGCATGAATAGTTTAATCGTGAATGCTAGAGGTCTGACATGTTGTATAGGTAGAAGTACATAGATGCAAGGTTATAGTACAACGCGAACGCCAAGCCCATGTCGCGCGATTCATTCAAAGGTTCCACTGGGCACAAAATCGGTACAACATCGCGGTAACTGTGACGGTGTCCATTATCGGAGGATGCATCTATCGATGGCACCCGGAACGAAATAATAATAATTAGAATGATCAATTTCATGGCAAGGGGGAATATACGTACCACTGTACCCGCACCAGCCGTGCGGACAAAGTGGAGTTCTCCAAAAACGTCGCCAAGTTGGTACCGAGTTGGCCGAGTGGGACGGAAAAATGCAATGACCACGCCATTGGCATCTTGCAGCTGCAAAGCTTCGGATCAGCACGTTGTAAAGAAATTTCCAAAGGCTTACCAAAATGTCTGAGGTTGTAGAGCTAGGCCGCCATCGATACTGGAGACCATCAGGACCGTTGAACATACGAACCCCCTGATACAGCGTGGTCAGCACACGACTAGCGGAAATTTTTTGAGCATCCTCACATATTGTCGAGGGTCTGGTATGACCAAGTCGGCCATCGGCAGGGTGTTCTAGAGAAGGAGTTACATGAGTTGGATAGTCATCGACGAGTGCAAGTGGAGATACCTTGCCGATCACGACGCGTCCAAGGCCGCCAGTGGCAGACCACTCGAGCTTTGCGACGCGATCTTCCTTGTTTGGACGGATCGCGCGCCAGAGCGTCGTAACACTCTGTCCGTTTGTGCTCACCGCCGTCTGTCAAGACGAATTCAGTGGAGAACCGTCGCGCTTGGGAAACACATACCTGGAAACGATAGAGAACTCCCCACGAATTGAAGAGTTGGCTTTCGCGTGGATCTTGGTTGGTCCAAGAGAGGACGTCATTAGAAGCGGTGGACATGCTGAGATCAAATGGAAGAGGGGGGATGAGCAGATGCAGACGATGTACCGTTTTCGAAGCAACTGTACATTTTTAAACATTCCGGCATTTATATCTTGTGGCTTTGAAGATTTGTCGTCAACTTGTGTTTATTTTATTTTATCCCTAATTGATGCTCCTAGTATCGATCAGAAACGTGGACATAAAGCGACGAGATAAAGGCGTGTACGGCAGCCAAACTTGTCAACATAGAAGAAAGGGTATGAGCATTGACTAGTGGAGCAAGTTTCCAATGCCGAGAGTCAAGCCAGCGTGATCGAGAGTAACACGAGTCTAACGCGAAACACTTGCGCCTGTCTGTTTGTCATAGGAGGGGCCAGTCCGCAAGCTTCCTTTCGTGAAATTAAACTGTCGATAAGCCGCAGTACGAGTTCATGAGAACGAAAGATGCCGATTTATTCCATTGCTGCATCAAGAATATTCTTGGAGATAACTTGATGTGTCCTTTGACCACCACGAGGTCCACTCCATCAGGCAACTACGGTGCGAGGGATTGGTTCATGCGTATGAGGGGAGGCCATGAACGTGTATCAGGCCTGTATCCGGGGTTTAGGACAGCATGCCCACATCGTGTCGGTTCTATCGTCTCCGGCCGATGTGTGGGGAAGCACTCATGTCTTTTAGATTAGATTCCGGCCTATCTATGAAGTTTCATGACAACATCGGGAATCGGAAGAATGGGATAGCGAAGATCTTTCACTCAGATAACAACGTCGACCATCTGACCATAGTACGGAAGTGAGATGGACTAGAAGATTGCGTGTTTGGCTTTGGGATATCGGAGATTCGGCAAGAAGTTCGAATATTGAATGTCGGTGAACCTTAAATAATCCATCTTGAGTGATTCGCGGAGAAACAGACGCGCAGGTTTGCGTGTGATGCCAGAAATGAAAACCACGGACTGAATCATGCGATTTTGTCTCGGAATTTGGGAATCGATAGCAATTCTTGGCATTAATAAAACGTACGGGTAATTTTACACAGCTGATAGCGAAGGAGTGTCATTCTGAAGTAATATACACACTCAGTTAGGGCAATGATATGAAGCACACTGTCACGTACAAGCTCCGGTTCACAGAACGACCTGCACGCCTAAGCTCCTGGCGCTACCGACAATCATCCTTGCTACTGACTCAAGGGGGAGATGCTTCATATGTTCATCGGTGGACTTGATCTTTGCGATCTCGTACACGTGTTTGAGGCTGATCGTACCAGTAATCTCGTGCCCTGGCTTTCCAGTCCCTTTTTCTATGCCGGCCGCTTTTTTCAAAAAATATGACGCAGTTGGTGTCTTGGTGATGAAAGTAAATGAACGGTCTGGTTGCACAGTGATGAGGGTTGGGGTAGGCACTCCCTGCTCGATGTGGGCAGTTCTCGCATTGAATTCTTTACAAAAATCCATAGACTTGACGCCACGGGCGCCGAGAGCTGGTCCGACTGGTGGTGTCGGAGCAGCTTTCCCAGCTGGAATGAGGAGGCGCTATAACTGAAGTTGGCGCAAAGCGAGGAAAGCAACGCAAGAAAGAAACACACCACGACTTGTGCTCTAGCTTTGAGGGCAGCCTTTGACATTGCACCAGCAATCCACCGCCGAAAACAAGCAAGTACAGCACTGGTTGTTAGCGTCCAGGCAGACGGCCCTCACTCTGGCTCGCGTTCACACGGAATCGATGTTCACGTGATTAGCATCAACGCGACAGGCGATCGAGCTGGGCCGCGTGTCCTTCAAGTTCAAGTTGTTCATCTGCGGTTCTCCTCTAGCAACATGAAGTCCTCCCTCATTTTGTTGTCCTTTGCATATACTGCTTTTTCAACGCCCTTGTTTGTTGCAGAAGGCGAACAAAGTCCTTTCAATGCTGGTCTTATGACAAGTTATCCCGGCTTTACATTGGACCTTAATGCCCAGCGGCTAGTCCAGACTGAGGATGGAGAACCTGTTTGGATGACGGAGATGAACAAGGTATGCCACCCCCAGCTTCGTGTCAGTCTCATACGACTTTTTATTTTATTTCACAGGTCCGAGCCAAAGCGCAAGGCATCAAATTTTTCGACATGTGATATAACTCTTTCTTGTCGTCACTCGGTCTTTCCTCATGTGCAACTACTCTGTTCAGTACAGATACACGAGACCTGGGGGCATCTGCACACTTAAGGCTCTTGAACAACCGTATGCTCGTTTAGATTATATTTTACGTGTTATCCATACCCACGTGCAACCTCAGCCTCCTTTCCGATACCCAACGCCACGGAGAAAGTTAGACCTGTTTTGAAGACACTTTCTACCCAGGGACCAAGAGATAACCTCGAGAAATTTTCCAGCTTCCGCACCAGACGTGCTTTCATTTTCTCTTAATTCACCCGCGTCCTTGCTGATGTGATTTGCTGCAGACTATCGTAGTGACGTAAAGACCCTCAATTTTCTGACAACGTGTTTTGTCTGAGTTTGTATTCCTAGACCGGGAAACAAAGCCAACAGTGGCTTCTCTCTAGGATTGGACAGGTGGCTTTGAAATCCCTTTTTGCATCGTGCGCGGGCCAATGAAGAAAGTACTACAGATAACTAAGGAATGGGGATCTGAATCTCTTCAAGAGCGCGTAACAGTCTCTGAATTTTCTCACTCCTGGGGTCAGAACACGATTGTTAGTCGGTGTTCATGATTACACCGTCTGACACTAATATTTAATTCTAGATTCTCAAAATTAATGGTTCATCGGCTGCTGCTGATGTCGTTATTATCGGAGCACACCAGGACAGGTATAGTAGCTGAACTTCCAAATTTGCTGACATCGTGACTTCCTTTGTGTTGGCAGTACTAACATGTGGCCTTTCCTTCCTGCACCTGGTATTTGCCGCGTTCTTGTTCCATGCCCAGCCGTTATTTAATTTGCGACGTACAGGAGCCGATGGTATCACCAGGATCTTTATTATTTCCGGCCCTTGCACTGACGTATACACGCAGACGACGGTTCAGGAAGTGTCACGATCCTGGAGTCATACCGTGCTTTGATCGCGGCTGACTTTCGTCCTGAACGCACCGTCGAATTCCATTGGTACTCCGCAGAGGTAATTCATGTCCCCAGGTAAAATGTCAGCACTATTGACGATCTCCCTAGGAAGGAGGGCTTCTTGGATCTCAGGCCGTTGCCAAGGATTACGAGACGCGCTCGGTCAATGTGATTGCAATGAGTCAGGTACAAACGCTGCTTACTCCTTTTAGCGTGCACTAACCGGAGACATTAGTTCGACATGACAGCATGGGTAAAGGTAATATCACCACCACATGTAGAGATTCAAAAAATCTAAGTTTAACAGCGAGGAACTCGGGAAGAGGTTGGAATCATCACTGATTTCACAGACGCTGGGTAAGTATAATGGTGTCTTACCAGTGCTAACAAACCATGGGACGCTTACTGCTGATCTTCTAGTCTGTCGAAGTTTAACATGCAGCTGGTTGATTTGTACCTTGATATTCCTTATGTGAAGGTATGTCTGGGGTCAATTAGCTATAGTCCCTTTCTAAGTGTTGTCGATTTACTGCAGACTCAATGTGGATACGCATGCAGTGATCAGTTGAGAGGAATTCGCGTGTTCCACACGAGCCCATATTCATGAACTAAATTCGCAGCGCCTCATGGGGGAAAGCCGGATACCCTTCATCCTTTACTATAGGTCCGAGTTTTCTTGAGCCTTTGCCGAAAATTGCTTACGCGAAATGCCTGGTGTAGAAAGCTCGTTCGAAAACTCAAACAAGAACATTCACTCTGCAAACGAGTTAGCCAACCTTTTCATGAGCTTGATTGCCACTAATTCTTGTTGCCATTTTTAGTCGCATCGATATTTCCGATGAGTTTAGTTTTTCACATATGCTGGAGTTCTCCAAGCTCGCGGCTGCCTTTGCAATTGAGTTGGGAGGCTGGATGAAGTCGAACTAATAAAGACCCCAGCCCATGCATACCCATCCCTAATGAACGACAGTTACCATCTAGATACTCTTGAGACTACAACCCTTTAACTTCATACCATCACAAGACATTACCACTATCATCGATGAAGGTCAAGGTATTTGTGCCCAAACAAGCTATCTTTGACTTGGCGAAATTTGTATGGACAATTGACTCGGCCCATTTAGCCTGTGTCTTCATCACTGGGTGCTTGTCAATGGTCAGTCATATGAGTTGGAAGCAAAACCTTGAAACCTACTTGGGCATTGCGGTAATCCCATATACAAACACAACCGTCTGGGTATCCCCTGACAAAGTAACTTAGGTGGGTACTGCCTCGGGAGTACCGTGAAGCTTTGCCATCAACGCTGCGATGACCGAATTCACAATCAGCGGCTCTGTTGAAACCATACTTGCGGTTATCAAAGAGCTGGATCTGGGTGTCAAGATGGTCAAGCTTGGCAGCATTCAGTAGAAGTAAACAAGACTATCTTTTGAGAATGCAAACCTCTAATATAGACACACTTGATGCTTCGGGATGCATATGAATTTGATGGATATTGTTGCTGAAAGGTGCCGATGCCGGACTTGCTGCTAGATGATTGACATCCATCGTGAGCAACTGTTTCCCCACTCCACAAAATACCTTTGAATCTCGAAAGGCTAACGCCAAAGGGGCTGTCGGGGCAGCCCGTATGATCGTCTCAGTTTGAGGGCCATCTGCCCCACGAATCGACCACATTCTGATCGATTTATCGTAGCCACCAGTGAAGAATCCGAGAGTACGGTAGTCCGAGAAGGCAGGAGCTAGACAACTCACGAACGCCGGACCCTTTCTGTCAGCCCTGCTGGGTTTTGCATGAGGGAAATGAGTCTTGAGTTCCGTCATGCGAGGAGCCCGATCCTATAAGTAATCAGTCTTGTCATCGCTCCTTTTGCTGAAGATCACACCTCTACCAAAGTGATCAGCGATATTTGACATGGGCCGTCACCATAGCCAAGTACTACTGTATCACCAACCAGACAAGCGTCCTCTACATGTTGATACTCTCTTTGACAAGGCATCGAATACGATGATAAACGATATCTAAATGCAAAATACAAATATCAAAGCAGCACGGCTTAAAATGAACATCCAACTGGCCTCTTTTCGCGATGGAAAAACTGTGCATCAGCTCGCATCGATATCGTAACAAAAGGAAGACAAGAGGATGGAACGAGAACACGTCTTGGTCGGTTATACGGGGCATTCGGTAAATTTTTTTGTACCCGAGATGAACAGTCAAGCACATCTTTCATCGGCCGGGCCGAAGCAAGTTTCGGGGTATGGTCAGCGGAAGGTCGTCTTGGATCTGGAGGCCTGACAGGTAGAGACTTCGCCTGAAGTGTCAAAGAATATTCCTTTGTCTTGCGTAGAGTGAACCTTGGTTTCACAAAATGATGGTTTTCGTCGTCTGTCGTATCCGAATCAGTCCTCAGACTATCAGCGGAATTTTCCTCCAAGTCTGAAGAGCTAGAGTAGCAGCGCCCCAAACTTATTCCGGATCCAGTTGTAGACTCTGTGTCAGAGGTGTCACCTGCAGTCTGTGCCATAGGTATATCCCTTTGAGGAGAATCAGCGCTTTCATCATCACTAAATTCCTCGTAAACATCTCTTCTGAGACTGCCGTACAGAGAATCAACACCTCGTTTTAAGTCAGGAGAGAGCGACTCGGGGGAGGTTGAAGTGGGTACAGGGGCTGCGGAGTCAATAACAACAGGCGAGCGTAAGCAACCTTGTTCCGGGGGCTGCTGTTCGATGTAACTTTGCCGCCAGCGTCGAATATTCAATTGTCCGGAGCGTGTTTTCCATGGGAATGGCATAGTCTTCTGGAATAAGACAGAATAAGCAACATCCTCGATGCGGGCGTCAACGAACTCCACGGAAACAATTCCATTCCGAAACAGAATGATCTCAGAGATGCTAATTTTTGTGTCAGCAAATAATGACAGTAGGACTTGCTCTTGAACTTACCTAGAAGATGAGAATCCGCTGGCACAAAGCAGTCTTTTGATATCGCACAAGTCAATATATGAAGGAAGTTCGTAAATTATCAGACATGCAGGGAGGGCGATGTCGCCGCTGAAGTCTTCATTCGTCACCCGTGAGGCAATCGAAAACACATCATCTAGCTGAGCTGAGTCTGTCAGGTCGACCTTTAAGCTTATTTGCGACGCATGGTCATCGGCAACTTTGATTCGTCGAGGATGAATCTTAGTTAACATAGTAAGCGGCGCTATTGCTCCAGGTGGGACACTAATGGATTCCACATCAAGATCATCGACATCAATGATAACGGGATCGGTCTTTTGGTCACCATTCTGTCTCTGGATAGTGTTCTCTACGAACTGCGACTTATATGGCCGCAAAGGTGGAGACGAAGACGATTGAGAATTTGTTCTCCAGTTAAATGACTGGCCATCTGTCCTAGGAAGATTTCGTTTGTACAAAGATATGGAGCAACAAACAGCCCGGCTCACAATAACAAGGGCATTCCAACAACCGCTTTCCTAGAAGGGTCGAGTTCTTTATAGGTCACGTCCGAAGTTGGCAATCGCTGCTTTTTCGGGTTGGATACTTGATGGTAGTCTGGACTATGGTGCCGTTTCCTAGGAGGACATGACGGTAAGAGGGACATGTAATGTTGAGGACTTGTAACCTCGTGAATTGAAGCACCAAATCATGATGTATATAACCCACACAAGAGCAAACAGTAATCATAATAATTCCATCTCTAGGCTTCCACTGGCACTTTCGCGTGTCGTAATTCCTGTCAGACACTGTGCTGGTAGATGTCATGACTGAGGATGCCCAACCAAATGAACGGGTTCTTAGTAGAAAGGGGGCAGCCATCCCCATGGTCCACCCCGTTCAGGGAGGACGCCACTTCCCAGAACCAAACTATCTCAGTCGAACGCAAGCTGCTACCAGTAATTATCAACAATCGGGGACATATAACTCTAGTCAGTATCAACACAGACGACATAACTACCCTCATGATACCTGGCAAGCAAAACGTATGCCTTTAGAGCGCCACTCAGGAGCTCGTTGTGCTAATTCTAGTCACAAACCAACTTCCACGACGTTGACTTCATATCCTAAAGCGCGGAAGTTCCGGAAACCAGAGCTTACGGAGTTGCTTGTAGATGTTCCTCCCGAATGCAGGAAAGGTGCACCTGGATGCCAACAACTGCGAAAGCATTGGATAGCTCTTCAGATCAAGGAAATTCAAACAACCATTGGCGTTAAGGTCCAATTTTGCGGATACTTGGAGAATTCTGCCCGGTTTACCTGCGCCGATGATCAACCCGTTGTTGCAAGAGTTTTTGACTGTGAGTTGTTCTATCCCAGTGTTGTCAGAGTGGACCTCAGCAGTCATGCCTAAGCTGGCTTTCATCTACCGACGGACGTCGATGCCCAGCTAGATGTGGATATGCAAGACGAAATCATAATTTCGGACTACCTTATTGGTGTAGATATAGAGTTGAGCGAAGTTGTTCACGAACAGCCTTCCCTTTCTGAAAATGGAGAACAGGTTAAATCTATCCATCTCTAATTTCACTTCAATTGAATTGACCAAGTGAATATTCTAGTCCGTTGTTTCTATCAATGGGCAAGACACGGGATCATATAATTTTCCTCCAGACCTTCATCTAGCGGAAGGTACCACTGTACTTCTGCCGTCCGCGTCTGAAGCTGCCGAGCCTCTGCGTGTGTTTTCATCGGGGGTTCTCTCTGTCTCAATCCTGGGATCAGCTGTGCGAGGTCCCTCCCTTGGGACTCCAAGAGCTCCACCGAGAGCTGCGCCAGTATTGGACTTAACTGCCGTTGATGCCTGCGATCCATATGTGGACCAGACGGACAATGACCACTTGGATATTGACAGTACCCCCATACCTATGCCACGGACACAAAAATCAGACACTCCCAGTGCGTCTGGTGTTGGCCAAATACCGACAAGCAAAACCGATATTATGCACTTGTTTAATTATGGACCCCAAGATCTGGATATCTCACATATCTCAGAGGGTCAACTCTCATGGCACGTGCCTATACGAAAATTGGCTGATAGTATCTCTGTCCAAATACCTACTGAACAGCACGACAAACCCCGTCGTGTCCTTTCTTTGGCCACAATACCCTCTGTCGTAAATGTGTCAATGCGTGGATCATTTGACGTGGTTGATGTCATACCTTTCAGGTTTGTCTACTCATTTCGGTCTCTAGTTGTCCTCTCAACATTTTCAGGCATCGGCGCACTTTGAAGGCATCGAGTCTGCAGGGAGCATTGATAGATGACGCATGCTTACTACAAGCTGGGAGTAGTTATCTTGCTGTACTCGGCCATGCTCAAGACCAAGAGCAACTTTCATGGTGTCGGATCCAAGTCAACGAGAACCAAGTAAGTTGAGACATTGCGTGCACGGATGGCCTCTCACGAGCTTCAGTTGAGCAATGCCTTTCCTTTAACACGACCACGGAATGCCAATAAAAAGGGTGGGGTGAGCGCTGTAGCCTCCATGCTTCAACCTCTCCAATTTGCCACTGGCGGTTACGACCATGTCGTTCATTTGTGGGAAGTTGAAACCGATTTTTCAGCCGCATCACCAAGATTGTTGGCCATCAAACATAGTTCACAAATACAATCTTTACTGGCCATTCGCGATACGAGTCATAAGTTAATATCAGCAGCGGCCGATTGTAACGTGCACTTCTGGGACTTGTCTTCCGAACGAGTTGTTAACACTGTAAAAACTTCCAACATGCCGTACCATGCTCATTCGACGACTTCGCCATTCTGTACACTACTAGAGGTATGCAGGCTCTCGGTGCACACTGACGATGACTGACTCACATGCGATAGGTTGCGCATCGAGAACTCCAGTTTGAGGTTCGCGACCACAGACTTGTTCCCGAGCGCCCTGTCCAGCGTTTTGGCTATACAACTGACAAGGTGCATGGTCGGTTCATCAAAGGTGCGCAGCAATGGGGCTCTGATGTTTCGAGTTCTATCAATGGTAATTTGTGCAGGCGACTCGGACATTATGTCAAATCTCTTTGCCTGCGGAGGGCGCCATGGATTGGTGCGCTTGTGGGATATGCGAAATTTGAAAGCTAGTCCCGAAATAGTTTGTCCACCACTTATTTGTGTATCATGTTTTAGCTCATACAAGAGTTTAGGTTGATTGTGGTCAAGGACAGAAAATCGTGCAGGTGTTGTTCAACCAATCACGCCTCGTTGTTTACTGTGAGAACGGTCGGATGAGTCTCTTCAAGCACGGTCTGTGAATGCATTTGTGATATACATTATTTGTACTTTATTATTACATACATACTTGTTCTTATTCAAATCATACGATATCCTACTTCCAGCGGCCTTTCAAAATAAACAGTGCACAACACCAGCCCGCGTGTGGACTCGGACATGACCTTAGTAACGTTCAACCCACTAAGTTATGTCAAGTCGCAATCGGGAAGACGTCGACAAGGCCCACGAAATACAGTCCAGAGCCGCGATAAAAGTCCGTTTACCCATCCCTATATTGCGCAGTGACAAACTCCTTCTCACCAGGGTGCTCTTCACGCGACCGCGCTCGGCATCGGGCTGGCTCTTGTCGCTCATTCCACTTGGCCTCTTTTCCGGTATTTCTAATCCCTTCAGCAACGGGAAGATGAACTTCCCATCCTGATTGTACCTCTCAAGGCGTCAAACACTTGCGTTCAAGGGTTATTTGGTGTCCGGCTGTGCGTATTCTGTTTTGTTGTGGCTCCAGAGCCTTAACTTTCAACACAGTCACAATATGTGGCCTTATCTTCGGTGCGGAAAATGCTCTGCTTGCACACGAGGCTGAACGACGCCGCGAGGAGAACATCATTCGAAGAGAGGCACGATACGACCTCGCGCGGCGCGGGCTTATCGCTACGGAGACAGAGATCGCGAAATGGAAAGAAGCAAGAGCGAGACCACTTGATTCATGAGTATCCTGAACCGGGCATTGGAATCATAGAAAATATTTCAATTCACAATCAACGATACATGTCTAAGTCTGGAGTGCAAACAAATTGACACGGCGTGTGGAGATGGGGTTAACATTAACAAAAACGTCCAGGGCAAGAATGAAGTGATCAAATAGGCGTTAACTTCCGTGAGTCAGAAAGCATTAATTGCATTAATTGTACGCCTGGTGTGCATAGCCAGAGTCCATTGAATGCGGGGGTAACCATTGTCCCTCATTGTCAGGTAGGGCAGGGGGTTTCGGAGGAGGTCCAGGGTGATACAAAGCGTTGGAGTTGGTAAGATACGATGGCGGGGGAGGTGGTGGTAGCAGTGGTTGATTGTGAGTGAATTGTTCAGGAAGAGGGGGAGGGGGCGGTGGAGGTTGCTGATATGACTGTGGCGGTTGCTGATAGTTCACGGGTGGTACAGGAAGACTTGATCTACGCGGTCGGGAGGATGTCTGAGGTATTACCTGTGGTGGCGGGGGCGGAGGGGGGGGTGGTCCTGGTGCAGCTGTGGCGTGCGCCTGATGGGCAGGTGCGCCTGCACCAAACTGTGGTGGCGGAAGTGGTGGGGGTGGAGGCCGCGGGACATATCCACCACTCCCTGAGAATATGACATCTCCGGGTTGCGTAGGGCTATATGAATTTCCTTGGTGTGGTGAATTATTAGAGGGTGGTAAAGAATACGATGGATGAGCCTGTTGATGCCCATACACCACCTGAGGTTCTTGAGGGAGGGGCCGCGACCCTGAGCTATAGCTGGATGGGGGACCAGTGATACTATCGTGAGACGGTGAAGGTGTAGGTGCAAATCCTTGATATGTTTGTGATGGAGCCGCTGGCGTTGGCGTGGGCGGGACAACATATCCGTGGGGTAGGGCAGACACTGGGCCCGTAGACGCATAGTGCGGGAACGGGAATGAAGGTTGTGAGTGAAAGGAAGCCGAGGGCGCCAGTGGTGGATAACCGTCGCCGTTCGTTGTTACCGGTGTCTGCGAGGGAACTTGCTGATAAGTGGTCTGCGGGTTGAACTGGGATGTATTGTATCCAATCGGGGCCGGGGTATGAGAGAGGGACGATGGAAGGAACGTCGGATCCGAGGGATGAGAAGGAAGTGGTACGAACCCTGATGATTGGGACATAGGCATGAAACCCGAAGAGGAGGCAGGTACACTGTGCCGAGGTCCGCGACTTGGCGGTTGTTGATATGCTGATGGTGGACCAGTCTCGTACTGAGGGTGATAAGAGGGTTGGATGGGATAATGAGAACTGGTGAGAGAGCTTCGCTGATGTACGGAGGCTTGACCATCGGGGTGATCAATGGAATACGTAGAAGTTGCATCCGATAGACTGTGCTCAAAACCATGTGATGAATGAGAGGAAAGGGTGGTATAACCAGAGGTAGAAGAGGATCGAAGAGTGTAACCATTGCCGTGTAAAGGCTACAAGACTGATCAGAAAATATATGATAGAATTCTCTTGGGATGACTCACAGGAAAACTCTCTCTCCGACGGTGTGAATCCGACACTCCAAATTCTCCAAACTCATTCGCAATGTAGTCCACAGGGGAGATGCGATGCATTTGTTCATACGGAGGTACATATAGATCAAGTTTGGCGAGGGAGCTAGAGGCTCGAAGAGATGAAGGGATACTGTCTGAAGTGTGTCTTGAATGATCATAAAGACCAGTCATGGATACAACTCGAGAAGGATGGGAATATCCATTTGCTGAAGGAGGCAATTCTGCCGAAGGGACGAAAGAGCCGGGACCTCCATACTGGTTACTTTTAGTTGGCTTCGGTGTCACTTTCTTCTCCGGAGGAGGTTCCTAGTTCAGACTTGGGTTGTCTCAGTCGTTAGGAATAAATATCAGGTACGACTTACGTTGGACCAAAAAGTCAGCTCGAGGTATACTTTGCCCGCAAACTTGTCCTTGTTCATCAACGTGAACCACTCTATTCTGAATTAATAGATTGAATCGTCGAAATATTCAAGAACGCACCATCAGTCTCTCCTTTGGTCAAGACCTCGGTAAGGTCCACATCTGTCTCTCCGATAAAGTCTGGCTCTCGTGTATCATCAGCAAAACAAGAAAGCTTCATTTTTTTGCCCCCCTTTATATTCTTGGGTCCCTTAGAATCCTTGGGAGGTAAGGGCGGTGGGGTACCGTTTCCAAGTGCGGTTCTTTCCAGTACATCGCCGGCGTCTTCGAACAAAGTAAACCGAATTTCCTCGTCCCACTCAGGATGCTGTCCACCGCGTTTGATTGCTTTAGTTCGTCGTTTCTCACCATTTACGGATACTACACAGTATGGATCCTGCTTTCCTATATGCCTTTTATTAGGCAGATGGTTCTGAAGTGAAGTAATTAAATCGAACGACGAAGGAAGGCAACAACAGTACACACAGCCTTCAAAACGACGACGATGAGAGTTCCAATTTCACGAGGAGTTGAAGACATTGGAATAACTCGTTGATACAAGGCATAAAGAGTGGACGTCGGTCTCCTACAATTGGAATTTCAAAACGACATGATCACAGCAGTGGCCTAAGAGTGGCTTTGCCTCTGTTGTGATCTATTAAATTCACCATGCAAACCAAATACCAAATTTATTCAAATAAAGTAGCTATAGCATGCACCTGATACCGCAGCAGATCGCAGTCCACCCTTACTGCCCAGGCTTATAACTTTTGTTTTGCTTGAGAATCAACCCAGGTTTCCGATCAGCTAAGTCAAGAATCATCTCGGCAAAATAGCTGTTTGCCCATGCGAACCAGCTGCGTGTGTAATCTGTAGAATTGTAGATCGATTGCGACTCGTGGATCAGTCCGAGTCCAGCGGTGTTCTAAGAGGATGTTCAGCTCATCGTTATCAACTAGTAATGTACGAGCGAAAGCTTACGTTTACGATAATATATAAGGAGTTCAGAATTTCCTTGTCATCATCCGTACCAAAGATGGCTGATATTTGTGACATGGGCCTGTATTTGACTTCGGACAAAATTCCCGGAAGCTCACCAAACAAATTGCTCACCAAGGGTGCCATGGATCAATGTGGGGTCCTCTATGAAGGGATCAGAGCAACAAGGCAACGAGGAAAGGAGAGAACGTACCCAGTTCCCCTGAAGGTCTTGCCCGCGGCGAAGTAAGGATTCTTTGAGGAAAGGAGAAGTTGCCTAGTAGTCAAGTAGGCAGGATCATTCTTTTGGAGGAAACCGAGGTAGGGTAGGGACAGCAATGACTAACGAATCCATCATGATCAGAGCACACCGAAGGCAGTAGTTTTGCAATTTACCGGCACATTGGCATCATCCATTACATATCGACTACCAAGACCTGTCCGCATAAAATTGAATAGCTTGCTTTCATCAGAAGAAGGAAGCTTACCGTTAGTTTCATATGCAAAAATGTTGTTCACGACCTGGTCACCACTGGTGAGAAGAGGACTTGATTGCTCTATGTCAGAGCTCACCGTAGTTTTCCAGATTGCGTCATGTATTCTTGTGCTCCATTCCTTTGCTTGTTGGCTGACATTTCGCAACCCACCTACCTTGTCCAGAACATCGGCGAGATGTTTTAACTCCACGCTCAGCATCGCATTTGCAGGAGTAAGGAACGCTTTTCAAAATGATTAAGATACCTTTTAAGCATCTTTCCGCGCAAAAGAAACTCACCGAATGTGCTTAAGTCATCAGAAGGCCTATGGTGAGTCCCAACAAGACCTGTGTAGGCCTTTGGCTCTCCGTTTCCTTCGTTGTTGACCCTCGGTGAGAGGGCACCAGGACCGCCTGTCCAATTATAGTATGAAATAAAGTTGAAGTTCTCGTCAAACGTAGGTTGTGATTGTTCATTGATGACCCGGAAGATTTGATCAACAGCCGCACGCCCTTTACACCCAAGTATAAAATACTGAAACAAAAAGAAAGAAAGAGAACCACACAATTATCGTTGATGAAAGAACTGTCGTTAGTTGCTTGGTAATAGGACCTGGACAGCTTCAAAAATCCACATAGCGAATCGATTTCGTACTAGATAGTAGGCGAGGTTAGGTGGAAGGAGATGAAAACAATGATGTCCTCCACCTTGCATTCGAATACAACCGTATTGTTGACCGGACTATGAAAGGTTAGACCGTTCAACCTCAGGCTATCGTTTGTCTTCGCTCACGGATTCACGATGACTTTATCCGCCCAATCATTGTGAGATGGCGATAAGCCACTTTCTGGAGGCGGTTGAAATGCACCGCCTATCAGATATCAGCAAAAAAGCAAAATATAGGGTACCGTTGTCGACAAACAATAAGGGTATTCTGCAACGTATCGTGCTTCATTGTTGATGACCCCCTTGACCAGGGTGGCCAATTGCGGATCGATCGGGAGCAAAGAATGGTAATGCGCGAACTAGGTGATATACCATGAACAACAATAGAACGAAATGTGTTTCAAGCACTGACTTGGTTGGCGGTGTCCCGAAGCCACTGAGCGCTGTATTCATCTTAGTATCATGCGGAAACTGTGAACAACACGGAAAACCAACGTAATGTCCTATGGAGACTGTGAACCAGTAAATTTGAAGATAATGAACCGGACCCACCCCAGTGATAATGAAAGCCAAATTCTTGTTCTTGATGTCAAGGAAGGGACTAAGTATGAGTCGCTCTTACATTTCCTTAGTTTGGTGCTCACAGAATCGAAATATTTGATAGTGGTATCTAAATGTCGTCGTTAGCTCCCTAAATGTGTTTCAATCAGTCCAAAATTACCAAGAGTATTCGGAAACGTGTTCTCAAACAGCCTGGCGATATCAGGATCCTTGAGCAGGGACTTCATGTCTTGAATAACTTTCTAAGACGTCCAAGCCGCCATAAGCGGAATGTCGTGTGCATTATAAATGGATGTGTTACCTCGACTGCCGAACTGTTGAAGGTACGACAAGCGGGAGATGGCCGCATGAACGGTAAGCCCAAGGGACCCGTTGAGGGTGTTCCGTGACCAGTCTATTTCCAACAGACATAAGAAATCCTTGGTTGAACATTGAAAGACGAACCCGTGAGTAAGACGTGAAATCGGGACATTGCGCATGAGATGTAGTCACTAATGTAGCGACGAACAGGCTCCCGATGCCAATCTTCAATCTCATCGTAAGCCAAATGTGTTGAACAGCGGTTCGAAGGTGGAATTGACTCTGGGAAAGGGTTCCTTTGATAAAATCAGCTCCTGGAAACAAATACATATACTATATGGACTGCATATAACGGCATTCACGAGACCGTGCAGAACGAAATTTCGGTGGACAGGCGCCGAGTGTTCGCAGGATGTTCGAATGGTTCACTGGCAGGTGCTCTACGTAATTTTGATTGCTCGGAAGCGGTGAAACGTTCTAAGTTCCGGCCTGCAAAGCCTGGGTCATACGGGAGCATAATGATCATGATACTAATTGTAGCACCAGCGCGTTACCTGGCGTCACCATACCGTGTAGTCATCTGATATTAGTTTATATTCTGCCAAAGATGGTGGAAGAGTTTGGCCCGGGCCGTAGTTGTCAATGTTGAACGTTGAATCCTCCGAGCCACCGTGCTGAGTGGGAATTTTATTATTCACGACGACCAGGAATATGGACTACAAGCATGTCATGAGGTGGCTACAATACGCGGGAGACAGACAAAATACTATGGATATGCATAGGTGGTATAGAAGTAGACTGCAATGATCGAAATACGGTTATACGTACGATATTAGAATAAGATGAATTGAGATCACAGCTGTTCTGTTGATGCTCTTCGTTGGTAACTATAAGAGCAGCGTCAAGGCTACCATTCATAATGTTGGCTCTGTGGGACCTTTTAGGTCCGCCCGAACATCGATCGATGTCCCCACAGCAGGAACCTCAGCCTTAACAGAGATATCAAAGTCCGGGACCTGTTGCGCAACAGTATCAGTCGAGAATCTGCGGCTGACGTCGGACGGAGGGTTGGTTGTCGCTCCAGGGGTCGGCTCCGAATCGTGCGTAACGGAGGATAATATCAAACCAGTGGCTCCATCCGCCTCAGGTGGTTCGGAAACGCTGGGCGATGATAGACTGTGTTTACGCTCAGACAGGTCCTCTCTCGAAATTTCATCCGTTTCATCCGATTGATCATACGTTTCCGTGTTCTCCATGCTCAAGCCGCCTGTCCGAACGCTGTTTGCTGTCCACAAACTCCTTTCTCTGGCTAATGAGGGAGTTCCTGTGCCAAGCTGATCCCTCGCACTCCACCGACTTGCCTCGCTCTCCCAGCTGCCTCTTCTTGAGCTTCTGGGTCGCAGCGCCCGAACACTAGCATCCACATCTCGCTCTTCGAGCCTGTCATCGTCGCCGACAACAAACTGACTTGTGCTCTCTGCGTCTGGATAAGTAATGCTTCCCCCAAAATGAGACAAAGAATCACCAACACCCCTCGCTGACGTTGCGGTAGAGTGTCCAATGGCCGTACGCATGCCAGGGACCGCATACGCGGAAGATGCGAGAGTTAAGATAGAGGCATTATCCAAAGGCGGGGAAGAGGGACGTGGGTTGTTCCGTGGATGATGAGCAGTGTGTTGAGGGGCCTGCACAGACGGTACTGCAAGCGGGGGCTGTGTGCCCGGACTTGATGGGTGAGTGAGCGAGGAAGGACGAGAGGATGATTGTGGAAACGGGGAGAACGTAATCGATGCTCCGCTGCTGAAGAGGGCAGGGTTAGTTGCCGACGACGACGTACGGACGTGTGGATAGAGTCGGTTAACTTGCAATGGAGGCGTTAAAGGTGCCTGAGCAATGTGGGCCATACCGTTCCCGTTCAGGTCGATACTGAGTAGGGTAGTAGGTTTTGTACTAGCAGCAATGCTTCTGAACGTACGAGGGTCGGAAAGATACGAAGAAGACGAACGGGAAGGAGAAGGAGAAGGAGGGCCACTTGGAGGTATCGGTCGAACGGAGGCGTCATCGTCAGCTTCTAGCACGCTGGCTGGCGACCATGTAGATTCACGAGCAAGAGAGGAGCGATCGATCGAGTTGTCGTCGGCATATTCTGCCAAATTTCGCGAGTCATCATCCCCACTCAAAGACACGGTTTTCCGCCGAGGTATATCCAGCCTTTCTTGAGGTCGAGGCGAAGGTACGGGGGATGACGTGATACGAGGAACTGCTCGTGATGCGGTAGGTCCCCCTCGACTTCTTCCAAGCCCGAGTTCGGCAGTTGGATTGACGTTCTCCGCCCTCTTTGTCCTCCCAGTTCCAGCCAATTTGCGTTGAAACCAATTGATGATGGGTTTACTTGAGCGACGCGACACGTTCTTCAGTTGCACAGATTTTCCAACCTGTTTGTTTGGAGAACCAGCACCCTTCGTCTGCTGTGGCGATTGGCCCTTAGGTGAAGAGAGTTTAATAGGCTGCAGTTTCGATGCATCTGCCGACATGGTAGCTTGTGAACTGTGGGTGGTGGAGGCTGGTGTGAGATGCATTGCAGATGCAAGCTACTATGATCAATATAAATGGCAACAAATGAGTCACTACATGTTGGACAATGACGCCACATCTCGGTCAATAAGTAACCAAAATTTCATACACAATGGCCTTTGCGACTCTCCGTTATTATAATACAAGTCCAATTTAAATTCTACATCACTTTGTTTTACCAATCCATCTTTTTTACAGTTTTCGTTTCTCCTACTGGTATTTTGGTCCCGCTATACCCGAAACCATCCAACCATGGCCACTGTTGAGATCTCCTCTGTTCAAATATTGCGATTGATGACCCCTTCTGCATTGTCAGCGCAATGTCATCCAGCCCGTTCAACAGGCAGTGCCTGCGGAAAGGATCTGTGACAAATGTAATTGGAGCTTTCCCATTTGATCTTCGTACTTCCTGCTTCTCAAGGTCAACCTCTAGCTCCAGCCCCGCTTCGGCATCCTCTGCTAAAGCACGACACTCCGCCTCAGATAAAGAGACGGGAAGCATACCATTTTGCATTGAGTTGTTGCGGAAGATATCAGCAAAGCTAGGAGCAATAATACATCGTATCCCAAAGTCGTTCCTAAGCAAAACTTGTGAGACGCGAGTCGACTTCAAATAGATAGAAGAACCCACAAACTCCATGGCGCATGTTCACGAGAACTGCCACATCCAAAATTCTTTCCAGTGCACACCAGGATCTTGGCTTTATTATATGGTGGACGATTGAGAACGAAATCAGTATTCTTGCCAGTGCGAGGATCTTTGCGCAGAGCAAAGAACAACGCGTCGGCCAGACCAGTACGTTTAAGGGTCTTCAAGAACTGTTTGGGGATAATCATATCTGTGTCAACGTTATCCATATGCAAGGGAGCCGCAATTCCTTTCCAAACGATAAATTTCTGGACGCTTGAGGGCGTTTCAGTCGGAGGCAATGGCTTAGAAGATGTCTCAGTTCCAGATGGCTGCTCTGCTGGCATGGGGTCGTCCATGAAATCAAATGCACTGGCCGTCTTCAACTGCGGTCCTGCAGCGATCCGTGCATCAGCCTCCACACCCATAAATTTCCGCACATCTGTTAATTTGCCAGTAATAGCGGCTGCAGCAGCCATAGCAGGACTAAGTAAATGGGTCCTTCCCCCGGCCCCCTGACGGCCTTCGAAGTTACGATTACTGGTACTTGCGCAGCGTTCTTGTGGGGCCAATTGATCAGGGTTCATACCCAAGCACATTGAACAACCAGCCTCACGCCAGTCAAAACCTGCGCGTTTGAATATAATATCGAGGCCTTCTGCTTCGGCATGTTGCTTAATGATTCCAGACCCAGGAACAATCATAGCATGTACTCCAGGTGCCACTTTGGCGTCAGGACCAGCAGCCAAAACTATCTTTGCAGCGGAGCGAAGGTCCTCGATGCGACTGTTCGTGCAAGATCCGATGAAAACCTTGTCAACGGAAATTTCTTGCATAGGAGTGTTCGGAGTAAGGCCCATATACGCCAAAGACCGCTCCGCCGAAGCGCGCTTGCCAGGATCAGTCATGGTCGAGGGGTCTGGCACGGAGCCAGTAATGGGTACGACATCCTGAGGTGAGGTGCCCCACGTCACGGTAGGAATGATGTCCGAGGCAGGGATATTAATTTCAATGTCGAATTTAGCATCTGGATCCGTTTTCAGAGACCGCCAATAAAGGACAGCTCGATCCCAGGAATCGCCCTTGGGAGCGAGAGGGCGGTTCTGCAGGTATTTGAAGGTGACGTCATCCGGAGCGACCATTCCAGCACGGGCACCAGCTTCGATGCTCATGTTGCACACACTCATGCGTGCCTCCATGCTGAACCCACGGAAGACAGATCCTGCGTACTCGATGACGCAGCCCGTACCTCCTGCAGTACCAATGACACCGATAATGTGTAAAATCACATCTTTCGAGGTGACACCTTCAAGCAGATCTCCGTCGACTGTGATTCGCATGTTTTTAGCCTTTTTCTGCAAAAGAGTCTGTGTCGCAAGGACGTGCTCGACTTCTGAGGTGCCAATACCAAACGCGAGAGATCCAAAAGCGCCGTGGGCTACGGAACAAATATGAAATCAGGGTTCGAACAAAGAATGAAAAATAGACCTCACTTGAAGTATGAGAATCACCACAGACACATGTAATTCCGGGCAGCTACGGCATCATTACAAAACGATCTGAAATTAAGCAGTCAAATAACGCACAGTAAAGCCTTGTTCCGGACCAATGATGTGGACGATTCCTATCCCAGGCACCATTAATAGACACTACGCAAGCTGCACACTGCCCTTACCTTGACGCCGATCATTCAATCCAAAGTAGGACAGTTTGAACTCCTTGATATTTTCCTCAAGAGCAACACATTGGGCACGCGATTCAGGCTCAGAAATGAATGACCCGACGTTGGTGAAGTTCTTGCGTGAGGCGGTCCTGTAATTAATCCATTAGCCGAGATCGATCTTGATACGATGTAGGCACGTACGGAATGTTGTGGTCCACAGTAGCCAGAGTGCAATCGGGCCGACGAACTGGTCTGCCTGCAGTTCGACTGAGTATAAAAGTATGTCAGTAAACTGTTGCAGATTGATTAAATGGTGCTGACAGGCCATCGAATGCTTGTGGACTGGTGACTTCGTGAACAAGATGGCTGTTGATGCTCGTCGGGAGGGGTTCTGGGAGGAATATACTAAACCTACCGATCAATGTAGATCAGCGCGAGCCCATCGTTGTTAATGTCACTACAGAATATCAGTACCGCTGTAAGTGGACCATTCTACAACCGCAATGCTTGTATACGCACACGACGTGATCATCCCAGATTTTGTCATAAAGAGTACGGGGGGCAGAAACAGGACTTGGCATGAGGATGTACGAGTCTACCGTCTGAGGGAGGAAGTGCTGCCTTTTTGACTTGTGAAATGGTCGGACGCGGATCGGAGCAGTGATCTACTCGGCCGAACGACTTCTTCCAATTTAGGAATGTTTTGTCATCTCAGCTGAACTTGTTAGTCCGAGTCCGAGCAGTGTCTTCAAGCATAGTAAGTTCTAGTAGTATACATAGTATCAGCTCTGCTCAGAAAAATGTCATATAACCAATTCGAGCTTGATATTCTTCTTCATCTGCGGCCCTAAACAAGTATCCTTTAACTTGAACTTTTGAAGCTACCCGTACGTGATAACTTTTTGTTTGGATAATAGTTGACCAGAGGTTCATAGAGAATACAAAGAAGTTTGACGAAAAGGCAATGCAGCGCTGAAGAACAAGAGATTGACAAGAGAACATAAGTATCACTTAGTTCCACAAGGTCACTTTATTTGGTTGGGTGGGCGTACCACTATCATATGATCACGCGGCTCAAATACTTACTTCCACTTCCCCTGAGCACTTCAACTGCCAGGTTTAGCCGTTTAGGTCACTATTGAAGATGTTATTGTTCTACGATATCGATGTCATCGCCTCCATATACAAACGCAATTATCTGGTCATGCTTCCTTGACGACCTTTGAGCGGTCCCATGTCAAAGTATTATCTCGAACGAACGGATGTGTTCGCCTTGGGATCCTCTATAAACCTCGTGGCGAGGCTGAGGTCGAAACGCAATTTGCCTCCCGCGAAGCTCCCCTTCGAACTATAAAGGCTTCTGAGTCATTGCCCGATTTCAATTACCAAGACTCCTCCCTTAAGCATGGCAGCGCGATATGAGCGACGTCGCCGAATAGTCCCAATTCCCAGGACAATACCTACAATTCCCGACGCTTCTCCCTATGGTGAGCTTTTAAGAAAAACATTTACTGATCACGCGGACTCACAATATTTTCTAGTTCCTCTCATTCGACCTCCACCAGGAACGCCATGGAGCGCCACACGATCCTACCTCCCAGAAATCGAATCATTCTACCAACTAATCAACATGCCACAACGGTCTGCTGTCCTGACAACTCCCTACAGTTCGCCTCGTGAATTACCGTTTCTTGCCGATGAAAACCAAGCAAATCATGCCGATAGACCAGTATGGCCACCACAAATTTCCTCCTCTCCCCGTGGTGTCCCAAACAGGCCAGCCTTGCCGAACTGGTGGGAACCTGGCACCTTTCCAGTGCAACCATTCAACACAGTTGTGCCTCTCCGCTTACATCCACACATCATCTTCAACCCAATGAATCCACGTATACCCATACTTCAGTGGGATATACTCCATCGAGCAGAACAAGCGCGAATATACACAGGACGCCAAGTGATCGTCTCTGCGGATCTCGGCGCCCAAGCAGTCCTGCCAAATGCTTCTAAAATATACATATCTTCAGATTATTATCCGCTAGCATCATGGATTGAAAGTTGGGGCCCAATTATGGTCGAGAAGCCGAAAATAACAATACGTGACATCTTGGATGCGATCTACGAATATTTTCAGGAGCCTCTAACACGACGAGATGTTCGACGCATCAAGGAGTTGCCTCTCAACGCAGCTAGACTTGTAATTTCGGCTCGGAAAAGAGCCAGCGACGCCCACGAACTATATTCCGTAGGTCTAGCGTCTGGCTTCAGGCGAGTGGATGCTATGGGTAGTAATCGACGATTTCAGGGTCTCCGACTGGTCGTGTTTCAGGATAATACATGGAAGCTTTTTCTAGGGCTGTTACCACTGGCAGGGCCAGTCCCTTTGACTTCGTAATTTAATACCGCCTATCGTCCTTGCTTCCCTTCGCCTTTCATGTCCGCAAGACAGTCAGTCCTACACATCTAATGTACATTACATTTTTTATATTATCCACAAGTGCACACCTACATCCAAAATCACGTCCCAAGACCTGCGTGTAACGGTCTACAAGTACTAGGCAGCTAATGATCTATACGCGTCGATGCGACTCGGTTTTCACTGGCACGTGCCAGTGCATGAACCGTGGAACATGCGATCCTTGATTCCTTGTCTTATGTTTTTTGTTGTGTCGGTTACGATTTCAATTTGTCCCAACCGCGTTTTACTGCAAGGCTCACCTCTTGACAACCGACGCCTTATAGTCGGAGGGAAGTGCTTATTGTCCTCGATTTACCTTCAGGGAACCTTGTCTTCACTGGTAGAAAACGAGACTAGATTGAGCGTGCTTAACGAATCCCTTGCTTTTAATGCCCGAGCTCAGTGATCTACTCTAGTACGAACCAATCATGCCACCTCGAATCCGGTTCCTTGAGAACGTATTATCCCTCGCCGGTCACCCTTTTCAACCTCTATATCGCAAGCTACGGCCTAATCGTGGACTCATGCAGAATCATACCCGCCGGCGCGCCTCTCTGCATCACCAACTTACTCGTCAGTCACGGTCCATTTTAGGAACCCAATTCATTGCTCACAACGCTGTAAAGCAAATCGACCCCCACTCAATAACTTGCGATCCCCCCATACGACCACTCTACAAACTCGTAAGCTACCCGGGGCGATCATTCTCAGGTGGCAGCTTATTTTTTTGTAGCTCGATACTATGACCAGTCCCACAGGCAGCCAGGCCCAGGTGGACCATATCTTCACAGTCAATCTCAGCTTCCTCAGTGGCGACCGAACTGGCGTCATGTGGCAGCGCCTGCACCCGCTGGTGCGGCAGGGGTATTTCCTGGTAGAGCATTCAGTTGGAATCCCTACCGCAGTCTACTGCAGCCATTGCCTCAACTTGAAGTTATGCAACCCGATCTCGGAGCAGACGACGATCTACGGATCCATCCTCATTTACGCGGTACACGACTGCGATGGGACGTTGTCGGCCCTCCGTCTAGAGCAAAGTACCGTACTGGGAAGCCTGACTATCATGCCTCCGCGACGTACTCGGGTGCTCAGAAGATAACCATCGAAATGGACGATCCACGCATTGCTCGCTGGTTGCAATACTGGGGTCCACTGACACTGGACGGTAGATACGATGGCCCTGTAACAATTCGAGATGTCTTGGACGCGATCTACACCTACTTCGGCTCAGATTTGACCTGGCAGGATCTTAGATGTATGACACCTGAAGGCCAGGCTCGGACATATGCAGCATATTGCCATCGAATTGTTCAGGACCCAACCACTCCACAGCAATATCTGCGTGTCGATGTATTGCATGGTTGTACACATTTTGTCTCCTTGGGTGTGTTGCGATGTCGAGGTGCTCACTTGACATTGTCTCTTCAGCTGGATTCTTCAAAGAAATGATGTATCCTACCAAGCATTGATTTTGCTACTTTAAATGTAATGCACGCAAGTATAATCGTACAAGTTGATATATGAATTTCCTCCACTATGCAATGTCCTTTGAATATTGAAAGGAAAACTAATCGTATTTCTCTAAGGCCGAACGACGGATTGTTCGAACTCGACTACAGCACCGGAGACCTCGCCAGTCATCTGTGTCATGAACTTCTTCCACCCTGCTTCACCAGGTTCCCATTCTACCTCTCCACATTTCCACGCGTTAACGTCGATTACCTTTCTCAGGCCAATGCCATTCCGTCCCTTTTTCGCTTGCACGAAAGCATGCCATAAACCTCCGCTAAGCTCTGCTTTAACATCCAATTCCGTCACAAAAGGGAGTCCGTCGTGGTCAAGGACCACCGCTATTTGAAATTGCGAAGGTATGCCTCTTTCACTGCTTTTATTCTCTTCGACCGTCCAGCAGGCGCGGCCATTGGGCCTAATACTACCCAAGATGGTCATTGCGTGCATGAGAGTTCCCTCTTCGACTGATGGCTCCACCGCTGCGGAGACGCCCACGGACTGGCCTCCGGCCTTGGCAGTTAATCTCCAAATGATGTTGGTTTGTTCCTCTGTCCAGCCACCCACACTGTGCTTGGGTGCAAGCATGAGTAGTCTTGGAGGGGAGGATATTGGAGACGGATATTCCGTACTGGGGAGCGCTGTTGGTGCGAACCTCCATGTTATAGTGGAATTCTTGAAACGCCTTCCTGGGGCTGGATGACAGGTAAACGTCAAGATCAGAAGGGATTTACGGTCATCCAGAGGCTGTATTGTGGAGAGAACAGCAGAAAGGAAGGAATCTGATATTTCCATCTCCGTGACAACATAGTCAGGTTGCTCGGGGGTGTCTGACCGTTTCTCGGTCTCCCTGGATTTAGATCTTACGCGTATAGAACGTGAACGATAGTCGGATGGTAGTTCTAGGTCAAGCTGACGATCCAACAGGGTGTCGAGATCTTTTTCGAACTCTATGGTGAAGGAGTTGGAGTGGTTTGATTGTACAGTTTCCATGGCTTTGAGAAGGGACTAGACGCGCATATGTCGTGGAACATGTTGAACTTATATACGGCAAGTGGCTCAGCGGCTGTGACCATACGTCACAGCCTGACTCTTATCATGATCAAGGAGATTGGCGCGCGCCTATAATCGATGTCAATAAGCCTGAGGACTGCGCAGATCGCTGGCAGCACGTACTCCTAAAGACACGAATCTGAGTAGATTAACGTTGATTTGAGACTGTCGCTCAACCCTTGCATAGTAAGTAGTAGTATACTATCTTAAAGTAGCGGGCAATTCGAATTACCAGATTTAGT
>QLOJ01011218.1:0-30029 GCA_003313625.1 Tricholoma saponaceum
GAGTTCCTTCGAACCAATGTAGTTAAAAAGTACTCGCCAATTGTCGATTGCAGTTCCTTGACATTCACTTAACATCTATCTTCATGCACTGCCAACCATCTAACAGAACTGAAAACTGACGACGTCGTTGAACTCGGAAGGGCGTGCAACTGCGAGTCTGAAACGATCTGATCCAATCCAATGTAACACATCGACTCGAACACCTTCGAGCTATTACCGACAACAATAGATGACCTTTCAATCACCACACCCTTGCCCCTCCAAGCTCAAGATGTACGGAATCTCGGGGATAGTCACATCCAGCTTGCTCATATCAAAGCATTCATTGGCCATCGCGTAAACATCATCCACCTAACACTCACTGAAGGGATAGGATAGCAGGTAGATGATAAATTGGGTCTGGAGACGCTGTCGCAACGATGGAGGAGGAGAAAGTTGGGCACATGAAATCCCATGATACGAAGGTATCTTTTTGGCCCATCAGTAACGAAACCATGTATCTAATAAGCCCATCCTCATTAGATGATCATCGCCGCACCCGCCAAGTGGACTTCTCATTTCCCCAGACGAGTTACAATGACGCCCAAGAGTACAATTCGAGGACCATTTCTAGTTCATAAATTCATTCTGATTCTACTAATCCACGCAGCTGGTAAGCTACTCCACTTCGAGTGCAATGGGTTGCATTTTCTTTGCCCACCCCGGCAAAGGTGGCCATGACACTGGTGGCCCGCAGGCTCAACGTCGGCAAGTCACAATAGGGTACCGTCGCACCCCTTTCGACACAATTTGATCTGGCATCTCCTCCTGGGTAGCCCACGTCACAACCCCATTCCACACATCATTGATGCTCGTCGATCATCCCCGATCACCACTCTCGACACCTCCACCTGATAATCTCTATCGCGTATGTGCAAGTGCATACCCCAAACTTTCTTTTGTTCCTATTGATTAGTATACATCCCAGTTTCACTGTAGAGGAATCATGATAACATGTACGAAAGTCCTGTCAGAAACTCTACTCGTCCACTATTTGGTCGCTCATTTCCTTAATCATTCTCTTCACATTCTTATCATCCGCCACCACCTCCAATAACTTGTCCCCGTTGAAGATTTCCTGGAACGTTTCCGCTAGTATATCCTCGTTTGTTTGCTCAAAACTGGACGCCAAATGCGCTTTAACACTCTTCGACACCTCGTTTCCCAACTTCTTCGGGAAATCGGCGATCTGCTTGATGATGATCGCTGCGATGATAGGAATAATAATCCACACGATCGTACCAGCACCAATGGCAGCACCGACATTCGCAGCAAGGAAGTGCAACACGGCCGTTGTGATTATACCTACGACGAGCTTATGCAGCAGCACCATTACGGCCTTCTTGAATGCTGCGCTCGCCAGGAACTTGGCGATGATGTGAGCCATGTTTACAGCGATAGCTTTCAACAATACGTGGGCAGCGATTGAGGCGATATGTGACCCCACACCCGTCGAGGCGCAGTGGGAAATATGCTGGCTGACGACATGTGAGGTGTTGGAAGTTGTTGCGTCATGGATCTGCTCGATGAGCAGGTGGACGATTTTGGCTCGAGTTTTCTTGGCGATCTTCCCTGAGACCTTATCTGCGAGACGCTCTACAAAGTTTTTCAAGAGGACGTTATCCCTCTTGAGCGCCTCGAGGAATTCAGGGCAAATCTCTTCTCCGTGAGATTCGAAGAGTTTGACGTATTTGTCCTCGATAATCTCGAGGATGGGCTCGGTGAGTGCGGAATCGAGGTCATGCCCGTCATGACACTTGCGTCTGATGAATTTGATCAGCACCTGGGCGAATTCAGGCAGATCTGAGTCCAAGTGTAACTCGTGCTTGTAGAGGTGATATTGGAGATCTTGATCCCCAGCAGCTTCGGTACTCTTGGGTATCTTCTCGACGATTGCAATGCACTGTTTGCCTGTGCCAACGATATAACCTCTGACAGATCCCTCTACATCATCGAGGAAGGCGGTCTTATCCCCCTCGAAAATTTGACAGAGCTTTTGAAATTGCTCCGCTCGACAGCGAATGGCCATGTCTGGATGCGGTAAACCAACCGTGAGGGAGCGTCTGGCGTTGGCTATCGGGCCTTCGTCAGGGGATAGTGGCAGGCTGTATGCCATTGTTATAGGTAGGACTAGCGCCAAGGGGGACATGTATTCCGGCTTTGGGCTTGTACTCCCGTTCAGGTGCAATGTAGACGACCACGGAATCGAACTTGTCTTCTGCAGTTTCCTCCAAGTGAACTTCCTACCGTCAATGAAGGCTATGGGGTGCGCTTCCCAACGAACAAGGACTGTTTTCCTTTCTCTACTGGACATAGCGGGTGCAAGTTTGCCACTGTCTGGGTAGATCCTACAATGGTGGACGGTCCGATAGCTCCGCTTAATCGGTTCTGGCATGTGCGCCTATCTGTCAATTCAATGCGGTCGGCACCTCCACATGTCCAATCTCAAGTTATCTATAACGTACCCCAGTGGCACGTTCCCCGGCATGTCGACGCGAGCGTCTACTGACTTTCCACCAGTGGTAGCTTTGACATTTTATCTCTACGACACTCTTTTGTCATCTGGGAACGAAGTAGATGTACCAACTACGGAAATTGCACTGTTGATGATCGACCCCACCGCCAGATTAAATATATTTGGGGGAACCAAGTGGTCACCAATCAAAGTCCTCTATTCCATTGCAAGATATTATGGCATTGTCAGCCTTATTGTGCATCCTTGGAATTCAGCTCTCTGACATCTCATGCATATTTGCGGTAAGAACTTTGCTCATGCGTAGTACGTCCCCGTCCGAAACCTCCTATTGTTGACTAGAACTCAACTATCCAATATCTAGTCTCAATCCCGGTGATGCGAAGTTGAACGTGCTTTACTTTCTCCCCGCTCGCTGCTAACCTATTGCCAGATGTGGCATTGAGTGCTTCTATTTCAACCCCAAGCCTCATGCTCAAATTTGGAAATTCTCGTTCTTAACTCACATCATCCGTGGCAGAAGTGATCGAAATGAATGAAGACGTTTCCAAACACGAACCTCCAGCTTTCAGATCAGCCGTCAACTTGGAAAATCGTGCTGTCATAGTTACTGGAGTATAATATCACGGAAGCCTAGCGCAGAACTAGAAGCCATGAGTTTTCTTTTTTTTCGATTGCAGAAGTTCAGTTCGCTAACTGGTAGGTGTATACGTAGGCTTACGAGGAATGGTTCAATACAGATAATCGTAGCGAAACCTACCTTGTATATCATTTGTTGTTTAAATGAAGTAGCGTGGCTTGCTTTCCTTGACCACACTTCCCACCTGAATGAGTTCAAGACCTTGTGTCATCAAAGTTTGGAATCACATTGGCTCACTCGACAGCAATAAAATGGGTATTCTGCCAATGAAGTATGCACATGTATGTCAATTCTAAGTTCCGTCCAGCACTGTTGATAGTTCATACAGAAGGTACAGCTAGGTCCTCAAAGAGAACCGTACATCACCTCACCGTCGATCACCGTGGCGCTAACCTTCGTCTCCAAAATTTCGCTGAAAGGGACCGTCATTATGTCCCGATCCAGAACCACGAAGTCAGCCTTCTTCCCAGGTGTAAGAGATCCCAGCGTGTTCTCGGAGAATGATGCATAGGCCGCATCGAGTGTCATGCCTTTAAGGGCTTGGGCACGTGTTAGGCGCTGTTCTGGGAACCTGACAGGATGAGAAGTATCAGGAATTGGCAAACAAGATTGAAGGGACCTACCATCCCCCGTCGCCGTGAGGAGATGATCCTTCCCTATATAGCCGAGACACTGCAGCGTAGAAACCGAGCAGCGGATTGATGGATTCAACAGGGAAGTCGGAGCCCAGAGGAAGGACGTTGCTGGGTGAGACTCTGCAGGGTCGGGGTCAGGAAGACTCATAGCATTTATATAGGATGAATAGACGTACCGTAAGAGTGCTTGGTATGCGTAAGCACCTTTGATTCTTTCAGGACCCTGTAGATGTTTTTGCCAAGTTGCCACGCTTGTGATAACGAACAATCTTACTTACCAATCGACTTTCCGCATACGACATATCCGACGTCCTTCCAACCAACCAAGGATTCAGATTATACGACATGTTCGGATTAAAACGATCTTACGCATGTGTTGGCTGGACGCTGGCGATGACTGAGAAGGAGTTAGACAGCGTCAAGTGATTAGAGAGGGAAAGGTCAAACCTCCAAGTTTTCCTATCTTCGTCAAATCTTCCTGTGTAAAAATCTGCGCATGCTCAATTCGGGGTCTCCATTCCGTCACGCTCCCATTCTCTCGTTCGAGTAGTTCCTCGAAAATGTTAAGAATAACTTGGTTGGCGCGATCTCCAATGCAGTGAACATTCTAAGAATGGTAACACTGAAGGGATGTCCAGGGAAGGAAACGAAGTGACGGACCACTTGGAAGCCATTTCTCCACCATTGGCTCACCAACTTCGACATTTCCTCGGGCGAAATCAGCATAAGACCACTTGTTTTAGCGTTATCGGAGTATGGGGCGAGGAGCGCAGCTCCCCATGAACCCAGGGCGCCTGATACGAAGCTAAGAGAGCGTTTTAGGATAAGTTATAGGAGGGGCACACCGTCAGTAAATAGTTTGACACTTCGCACTGTCAATCGGCCGTGTTTGCCGTGATTGATGAGATATGGAATTTGACTTGGTTGAGAGTTGCCGTTGCCCATGATGTACAACCGATTCTGCATAAGATGAGCGTACGTCATGGAGTGAACAGATATTTCATCGCACGGGAAGTTTGCCTTCTTCGGCTTTCCTACGTGATGAAATTGGTGAAAGAACAACAAATAAATGCCAGAACGCGCACTTTTTGAATAACGCAATGGCTTCTGGAGGCGAATCCGCATCATGAATACACGTCAGACCTACGGACAATGCATCTTTCATTGTGGTGTCAAAGAATTCGGCTCTGTCGTTCTCAGTCCAGTCTGGGATAGGAATGAGTTCCATGGCATTGTCCACCAGGATACCTTTGTCCTTTCACTTAAAACTTTAAGACGTGAGGATGGAGTAATAAAGTACCAGTGGGATTGCCCTGGTCATCGCGGACAATATGTCCGCCCTTGACTTCCGTTGGTAGTTCGCCCATGAGTTCCAGAACGCGCGGAGAAACCCACCTAGCATGTCCATCGACACGACTGAGGCAAATGGGGCGATCTTTCAGGAGAGGATCCTGGTCAAGATCGAGCTACCGATGTACAATGAGAAGCAGACAAAATTCAATAGCACAAGAAAACTCACGGCGGTTGGAAATTGGGCACCAGGCCATTTAGTTTGATCCCAACCCATACCTGAGATCCACTTCGTTTTGTTGTCACGGATGTCAGGGTGGTCTAGGATGTATTGCTTGATGCGGTCAATAACATCTGGAGAATTGTAAGGTGACATGTTCGACGTGGCACTATGGCATCAAAGCAATCACCTTGAACTGAGGTGGTGGTCGCCAAGGGCAGCTGCACCATGAATCCGTATTCAAGGATGTGTGCGTGTGCGTCTGCTTAAACATTTGAGCCGTTGTTGACACATTGTAAGTGGGATCCTATAGTACCTGCTAGACCTGGCACGACGATGGACTCTGGCTTGACGTGAATAATTCGTGATTGACCACAGAGTGTTCTCAGAGCCCAGGCGAGAACGCCTGGGTATCTCGAAGATTGTAACCTGCGTTTCTCAATATCCTCTGTATAAACATGAGTTGCAGATAGCTAGTGTGATAAACACGAATTTAATACCAAAGCCGCCCGTGTCATGAATAATTGCGCCTCTGACAAGCATACATTCTACGCGCGGATTGGCTTCATCAACGGTGTATATATTGTTAGACTCGGAACAGACGGTGTATTCCTTCGTCACCAACTTGTCGAACGTGATGAACAACAACAGAATAAGAATAGTAGAAAGCTGTGCTCCAATTAGCCAGGACGCAGGTAAACTTTCTCCTGCTACATGTTCTCGTTTGGGCTTTGAAGCAGGTTCAAGTTTCTGCTTCGATGGAGTTACCATGGCAGGCCGCAGAATTTAAGCCTCTGTACAAGTCGTTCTTGAACGCTGCCGCCAAACTTATGCAAAAGTTGAAATTCAATGTTAGGTGTGACAAACTGTGACCAATAATTTTACTAGTACCTCTCCGACGCCATGTCCACCGTCGAAGGTCCTCGAAAGATGCTCCACAGCAAGAGATCCTTTGGAAAATATCCCAAAGGCGTTGATTCTCCCTCCTACGACGCGTACGTTCGGTCTCAGATCGGTTGAATATCAAGGCATTCACGATGTTATTAGATCGGAAGAAGACAATGACCCTCTTACAGATGATGGAGGCTCAGCTGTGTCAATTTCCATCGGAATAAGCAGGCAGCACGCTAGTGGTCCGAGCAATATTCGTTCTCACCTGAAACCTTCCACCGCATCGCGTGTCAAGCATCAACTAGCCTCTAGTCTCTTATCCGACTCTGACGGTGTAGATTCACCAACTTACGATGGAGATGTAGAATCAAGTGCCACTGCCGGCGCCGATACGTATTCATCTTCAAGAGCTTTGCATTATCATCATCATTCATCGTCATCTACTTCGACTCTCAGTACCCCTATAACTCCCGCATTCGTTCCCTCGTCTCACACTGCCCCAATCACTGAACAACCTAACTCTATACCACTCCCACGGGCGACACAACCTGACACAAACCACCCTGTCTTCATATCTCCCCCAGTCAATCCTAATGTTTACCCAGAAGAGCCTCCACCATCAGCTGCTGCTATAGCTGCCTTTAATCCTGCCGCCCTGACTCAGGAGGATATTCAACTGTTCGTGCAAAAGGCAATAGACGGAGAGCCGTTCAGAAAGTACAAGATTAATCCACCACCCACTGGCCGACCTGTCCGTGTATATGCTGATGGTCTGTTCTCAAATATTTTTTTCAACTACGTCACTGACTATCAATCACATGACAGGTGTTTACGATCTTTTCCATTTTGGGTACTATACCTTGCTTTACTCATTCAGAATACTTTTCTGATTGATTACTCCTAGTCATGCACTTCAGCTACGCCAGGCTAAGCTATCGTTTCCATCCGTTTATCTTCTTGTTGGCGTCAACTCGGATGAACAAGTTAGAGCGAACAAAGCTCAAGGTATAATGATACATGCTGAAAGGTTCGGCTCTCGCTTTCATTTTAGGAGTAAAACCGACGTTGACTATGGTGATAGGCTCGAAGCCGTTAGGCACTGTCGATGGGTAGATGAAGTCGTCCCGGAGGCTCCTTGGGTGATAGACGAAGCTTTCATGAAGAAGTTTGATATCGATTACGTCGCTCACGATGAAGAACCATACGCAGATGCAGGCCATGACGATGTATATGGGTATGTGAAAAGCCAAGGTGTGTTCTGTCGCTAGAGTTGTCTGTGATCTTATAACGTGTTACTTTCGTTTAGGCAAATTCGTCCCTACCCGCCGCACTCCAGGTATTTCTACGTCCGACCTTCTGGAACGCATCGTCTCTGGATACCGTAATCGTGATTTCGACGCCAAGCTTGCGAGGATGGGACACGCTGAATTGCGGGCGGAGGGTAGTGATTATGACAGTAGTAGCCGGCATCCGAGCCGATTGGCAAGCCGCAGTACCAGCCCGACACATAAATCGAGCTGACTGCGACGGAAGGAGAGCAAACGAGATGATTGAAAAGTCCAAAGAATCGGGAATATATGGGAATACGAAGATTTCTTGTGATGAGAATTCTTGCTAGTGCGTCTCTGTTCTATATAGAGCATTTAAGCAAATTACCCCATGGTATCATAATATTCACGAATGGACGTAGACTAATATCACTACAGAGAATTGTTGGTAACTTGGAAAATGCTGACGCCGGCCCGCCACTGGAGCATCGCTGACCTCTCGATTGACATTCATTGGGGTATCGTCCTCACATCTTGGTCAACAAATTCGAATACGCCATGGAATGGTGTCCGTGGGGCATGGAAACAATTGGACCCTGTCGTTTTCCTGATGGGGCCGTGGTAATAAGGCAGTGCTCTTACGAAAGCCACAGACAATACACCGAGCTTCGTCCCTGTGAAAAAGGCTTCAGCTTGTGAAATAACTACGTCAGAATATGAGTAGGTGTTCATAGTGTCGACAACAAGGTAGGTGGAGAGTGTCGGTGCCCTCTATGGGCCATCAAATATGTTCGTGAGAAAGGGGTCATGATCAGGAGACGTCTGAAAACAAGTCAACAAGACTCTCTCGAATCTCTTTCACTCTGCTTTGTGTCGCTTTCACCGTGGACTTCAAGCAGCTTTCACTTATGCCATCCGCAAGACCTTCTACGGGGATAGCGCCGTCCACGAGTGCCTCTAGAACACTCTTCGCCAGCATCATCCTTGCTAATATGTCAGCGTTCGGCAATTTCACGACCTGACTCCCCAGGCCGTTCTGTGATGTGTTGATGGCCTTCCACAAGGAAGCCCACCCAGCCCCGCAAGCGTTCCGTCGATGACAGGTGTTGTCATGTTTCAGTCGTGGAGGGGTCGATGCCAGATCTGAGCCAAGTTGTGAAAGTGAGTAGTGCCCTGACAGCAAGCGGATACGATGCGAACGAGTAAGGTGAGGATCAGAGTCCCACACCTCCCGTCCTTTTAACATCATGGTGTGGTATGCCAGACCTAACAAACTCCTGAGATTAAGCCGCTCCGCGATCACAATCGCGGAGGAGATTGCCTGTCCTTCGCCAATGAGGCGTTTCCACTTGGAGATCGCGGCATCCAAAAGTTCCGAGTAGTCACAGAGTACTGCCAGCTCCGTGAGTTGTGTGGTTATTTGAATAGAAGGGGAGGCCGGCGAGGCCGAATAATACGTCGCGAGAGTTTGCAATGCCCAAGTCTCTATGGACTTAAATTGATACTTGTGTGCAATGCGAGCGAGATGAATAAGTCTCGGCTCCTGCGCTTTGGCCGTCATTTCAGCTATTATATCAGAAGGCCTAGACAGTATTAAACGTGCAAAGGCGGTTGTGATTATACGAAGGACGTACAGCGCATATAAAGACCATAGCAGAGCCCTGAACTCTTCGACCGTATCACCATGAAGATGAATTGGGTTGTCGTCTGTTTCGCCCTCCAGCTGCACTCGAGTATCGTCCTGGTCATCGACATCAATTATCATGGTGTGAGCCTCTAGGCCAAACATGCCATCAAAAGTCGACTTGTCCTTCGCAAGCATTGACCTATGGACCTACCCGAGTCAAGTTCAAGTAATGTAAGTAGCGTCAACTATGAGTGACTTGAAGGTATCATGCCTTAAAAAGGGTATTCTCGACGAGTATTATGGCATTCCCATCATCGATATAGTACGTTCGGTCCCTGGTAGGTGGGGAGGAACCCTTCGATGTTGACTGCACTGCCTGATCTTCCATGAGAAGTTTAGTATGAGTTGGCAGAGGGAGCTTCGAGGAGTCAAGACTCAAGGTGAAGGGCAGTCCCAATATGGAACGACACCGAGTAGGCTGGATGATGCTCTGGAAGCATTTGGTTGAGTACATTCAAATTGTGGACCATACATATGCTACATACATACGTGATGAAGCGTGGTACCATATATTTACACAGCTCGAGGAAGTCGATCTGACAAGAAACTCAAAATGAAAGCAAGCGGGTATAAAGCAAATATGTAAATGAGGTGTGATATAAATAATCCGAACCAAGATCGAAGGTGCATTTAAAAACCAACCACATGAATATGTTCAGGCCTGAACTATGATTCTGAATATGCCGAGCTTTCCAATCCCGCCTTGCTAACCCTCCGCAACGGCTGCAACGTATTCTCATCCACCGGCGCCCTCCTCGCATGCCTATACCTCCCCGACGCATCCTTGATCTCCATCTCCTGCCCTGAGTCGCCATTCACCCTGTCCAATAGCCCCCCGGCTGACATAGGGGCAATTCCACCTGCCCCGTCCTCAGTTCCACCAAGCGCAGGTGGCAAGCTTTCCCGTACATGCCCACCACGTCGGTGGTGCGGCCCGACGACGTTGCCATACGAGTCCGGTTGGGCTTGGTCATGTTGTGACGTGCCCGCTGGAGCTGAAGCGTGGACGCCGACAGACTTCCCACCGAGCTCTTGCTCTTCAAAGGTCATAAGGACGGAGACAAAGCCGATATTCGGGGAGATGCCCTTACGCCGCTCGAGGACGAATGAGTAGGCGCGGGAGAGTGTCCAGTGATTGGCGTGTATCAGGTACGCCATGACCGCAGTGACGGAGCGCGATTTTCCGGCTTTGCAATGTACGTACGTGGGTGCTGAATGAAGGCGGGCATCGTCTACGAATAATGTGCTGTAGGCGGTGTGGAGGACTGAAAAGATAGAGAGAATGCGTACCGAGGATTTCACAGACTTCTTTGACGCCACGAGCAATGTTCTCCTCCTCGACTATATCTCGCATTGGAATCTTGTAGTATTTGTCAAACACCTCTTTCAGCTTCAGTCCATTGTCATCGTCACATTCTGCGGCGATGTTCAATATCCGCTTCACGCCGAGGTCTTGTAATTCCTCGACATGTTCTGGATCAGTTAGTTCTGGCCCAAGAAAAAGGAAGTTGGGAAGGATGGTGGAGATGGAAAACACAGGAAAAGCCTCTTCTGTGGTTGGGGGGTCGAGCTCAGGTCGTGCTGTGGCTGGTGATGGTGGAGGATATGGTTTAGGGGTGCCAGGGGTATGTGGTGGGGTGTAGTAGGGCGTAAGGTAATTGGAAGGGTCATTCGACGGCGATGTAGGAGTCCAACGTGCGGAGCCTGGGGGCGAATGATTTGAGTAGACCAAGTTGAGATGTGTAGGCGAAGTTGGGAGCTGTGAGGGAGGGACAGCAAGGGTGGCTGATCTCACCGTTCTTGTTCGAAGGGAAAGCTTAGGGGGATCGCCATTAAGGGGTTCTGCTGATTTGGTATCTAGCCGCCGAAGGCTAGGCGCGCTGGGTCTGCGGGTTGGGGGTGGGGGTCGACGGAAACATATTTGTGAGGGTGGAGGAGAGGGAGTCGGGTCCATGATATCGTGGGTGTTGTTGCTGACTAGGGAGGAGGTCATTGCCCCGGGCATCAGGGGCAACGGGGACCGAGGAGGTGGAGAAGGAGCGTTGTTTGATACCGCGGATGGAGGTTCGATTTCCAGCAATACCTTCGAGTGAAAGGCGCTGGGTGTATCAAGTTGAGAAAGCCCACTACCGTTCTTCGACCGTCCCATTAATGGTGATGAGGAATCAATAGCGGGACCAAGTTCTCCGCCAGATATAACCAAAGACTGAAGGTCAGGATGATGACCAGCAGTTGAAATTCCACCTTGGAGATAATCGACACGGCCGCTCGCGACAAGTGGTGTAAGTACGGGTATCAAGGCCCATGCAGTTACGCCGACATTATCCTTGTCCTTTGGATCCATCTCATCATCGTAAATTACTACATCACCGTCCCAGGTTGCTTCAGAAGAAATCATCTCATCCCATGATTGCCTGCTACCCTCAGTAGTGATGAACTGTCTCAACGCATCAAGTGACTGGAACCCCCCTCCTGGTTTCCTACACCGTTTCAAAATGAGGGATGGGATGGCAATGTTGATGCTGTGTCGGAAGTGAAAGGGTACATGAGAGGATGGTGGACGGGTATCAATTAGCAGTGGACGTCTCGGAGATGTGAGGCGGATGTAGAGGGTTTCTGGTTCGATGGGACGGGGATATGGTGCTGAATCTGATTTGAACGATAGTGTGGTAAGGGGCGGTGGTGAGAGGTGTATTTCTGATAGAGGTGTGAAATAGGATGACACGCTGCTGTTAGGCGGGCTGATAGGACTGAGGGGAGAAGTATTGCTTCGTGAAGGAACATACGGAGGGGATTGCGAGTTTGAAGTAGGAAGGTCAGTATTTAAGATGACTTTTGGTAGAGCGCTATGAGATCGAATTGGTCGAAGTCGGAGGTTCTTTTGTACGCTTTTTCGGAGTTGTTCGAGAGCAGCAAGATCTTTGGATAAGTCATCCCAAACGCTGTCCTCACCAGGTGGACTAAGATTCAGACTTGGAACGGTTGCAGAAGCTGAACGAGATGAATTTTCCTGGACAGCGCTTTCAAGACTGAGATCATCATCGTCGGAAAGTTCCAGCGGTGACTCCGCCTCTAATTGTAAGACTGGATCCCGTTTCTGTGTGGCCAGGGAGAGATTGATGTTTGGTGGGCGAGAGCGCTTTGGGACAGGCATCCTTCAATGCAGAAAGGAACTGACATTGACCATCGCATGGAGGAACAGTCAAATGCCAAGCTTCCCCCGGTAACCAAACAAATTCGCACAACAGATCACCTCCAATATGTTCAAATTCAACCTTTCATGCCAGTGGCCGCTCTGGTGAATAAAACTGACGTCTAATGCCCCGCAGATAACCTTATGGAGTACATTATGGTGAGACTTTGCACAGATGCTATATACTACTATCTGAATGGCAAGAATTCTTTGTGAAGCAGTTGATTTCTGTGCTTGATTTGGCTTATGGAAATCACAAAGGCCCCGCCATAATCGAATGAGAGAATGTGTAGTACGAAGCTGGCTCCCTCCTAGTGCAAACTGCGAAGATCTTCACAAGAATGAGAAAGGAAACCGTTGGCAATTGTATTGGATGAAGAAGGGTCGAAGCGTAAGATTTATTGTTGGTTCTGAAATTTCTGGGCATCTCGTCTAGTAGTCCTTGGTCCCTAGGAATCGACTCGTTCAATTTCTACCAAACCTTGGTGGCGGCGACTCTGCCTAGTGATCTACTCATCATTGGGATTTATTCCCAAGCGGCGCTGAATTGTATAACAGCGTTCCCAGCATTCTCGGAATCTTGGGATGCACGATTACTCGCGAGATTGCTGGACAGCATACCAGGTCGGTCAGTTTCCGACATCAGCATGTTCCAAATTTGCGTTCGGAGCCTTACAGAGGAAGCGACCCTTCGTAATGCTGTGGCCTCGATTGCGCATTATTTTCCGGCTGTAACGGACCTGCAGTTGTTCGTCCGTAATCATGACATCCATGTGGTAAGTGCATCATGTCCAACACTTCCGTGGGGTCCATTCTAATCGTACGAGTAATGTAGTACTCTGAAACGGTCGCCAGCAGTCATTCTGCGCTGCGAGGCCTTACAGTGTTGCACGTCAAGTTCTGGGTACATGAAAATTACGACAAATAAGGCGTATATCAGCAGCGAAGACATGATCTAGCACAGTCATGGGGAGCTGAATCTACAAACTTGACCCAGATATTATTCCCAGATTGGATGCCTTCTTTCCTAGAACAAGAAACTGGACTCTGGGGTCCTAGAAAGCCCTATATAGTAGAGGATAGGTGTTAGATGCGTACTAGTAGACTCAATTTCGTAATTAGTGCTGAATACCTTGCCCGTCAATGAGATGACATTAAGCAACAGAAGTGTGAGTAAGATACCAGGTGATTGAGCTGTATTCCGTCCATTGTCCGAGTCTACGCAAGCAACGCCCCAACCCTCTTCCTCACATCCTTCGCCTTGGCGCTCCCCCTGCCCTTCATTTTCCCAAACACTACAACTTTACCCCTCTGCCCAGCCCGCCCAGCCCGACCAGCACGATGCAAGAAATCAATCATGTTCCTTGGCTCGTCCACGATGAATACATGCCGGATGCTAGGCGAGAAGTCTAGGCCCCGCGAGAGCAGCGAGGTAGTAATCATGACGTGTGGCTCCACCTTTGGATTCGACTTGATTTCTGGGGTCAGAGGGGAGGATTTGACGAGGGTTCGCCTTACTGGCTCCGATATGGTTTCGGGAACAATTCCCTCGGAAATATCTTGGGATGTTTTAGGTTGCTTCCGGAGGAACCCTTCCAAGTGCTGGTTTGAACCTCGTTTCCTCTGATCACTTGTGCTGGTCAGCGCGACATTCTTAATTCCTCGCTCTTCCAGGTGTATCCCTAGCTCATTGACCTTTGTACTCTTGTTGCAGAAAATCAAGACCTTGGACAATAAACCAGGCTGTGCAGGGTTACTGGACATGTCCTCTGCCCATACTTTGCGAATGCGGCGTTCGATATCGGCGAACTTGTTGCCGCCTGTCCAGTTAACGTATTCGGTCTGGAGAGTCTTGGGAAGGTGGTGTAGGTTTGGGGAAGCCAAGCGCATGAGTGTTGGGTGATGCTTGTCAAGGTACGAGGCAAGGGCTGAGGGTATGGTCGCGCTTGTAAGAATAAGGTTGAATGGGTAGTCGAGAGGCTGTTGGTCGGACGCGGATGCGGATGATTTTTGGGAAGACGTTGTGCCAGAAAGGGAGGAGTCTGTAGAGAAAGGCACAGAATGTCCTCGGGCTTCACTGATGTCGGCTAATAGCTGCCTGGTCGTTGCTTGGAAATCAGGATCTAAATGAGAATGAGATGCATCTGTCAGAATTAGCGCAATACAAAGATAGGTTCAAACAAACCAAATAGGACGTCCGCTTCGTCTATGATCACCCACTCAACTTTAGCCAATCCCATTTCTGGTGGGTTCCTCCACTTGCCAAATCCGATCATTTTATCCCGACCGCGTCTAAGCTTGGCCCTTACATCGTCTTCCTTCACGATTTCTTCTTCTTTCCGATCCCATCCTCGCCCTCTCACCATCTCCAAAAGTTTCATCGGTGTTCCAACTACCACGTCCACAGGGAACTTCTTCTTCAGCTCCCCATCTTCATAATGTCCGGAACTCTTTCGCACCTCATCTTCGAACTGCGCAATCATTTTTCGAGTAGTTGCGTCCCGTTCCTTGGTGTTCTTCACGTTTGCACGACTGGCGCACAATACACGTAGTTTTACCTCGTGCAATAGGGCTTTGGCGAAACCTGAAAGTTGGCGCGTAAGCTCGTGAGTTGGTGCTAGGATGAGTGCACGCGGGTTCAAGGCACGTTCAGACATGGTAGACGTCGGGGTTGGTGGGTCCTTCGTGTCGAGTTCGGATAGTTTGAGATTTTGCAGAAGGGGCAGGAGGTAGGCTATGGATTTGCCTGAGCCTGTTTCGGATGCAAGAAGAAACTGTTTCCATCCTGACGCTTTTTCGGTCTCGAGACTGGGATCAGGGTTATCAAGAAGCCACTTAAGGCTTAGTGACTGGATTGGTGTTGGTGTAGCTATAGGGCCGAGTATGTCAGTTAGACAGGAGAGAAGGCCGGGCAAGAGCGGTGGAGAGGTGAATTTTCTGACTAGTTCCTGTGAAGTTGCATTAATTGGGTCGTGTTGACGCCTGGCCAAGGATTGGGGCACGGGATCGTAGAATTCCGTCAGTAAGGGGGTGTCGTCATGGATTCTCTTATGAGTGAATTCGGTCGATTGTTGGGATTTAAGTGGAGAGTTGTTGGATCGCGGGGGTTGTTTCCTAGATGAAGTGGAAGTAGGATAACTATGGTCGTCTTCATGCACAGTTTGAGCAGTGGTTCGTGTCCTTCTGTCTGGTTCATTTCGAGCATTGTTAACGAAATTTTTTCGTGTTCGGTCAGAATTCGACATGCCACGGTTTATCTGCCTCTGTGGCGCTTCTTGACGCCTCCTTTCAATTTCTGGGGCCCTTTCAGATTCTTCGCTCCACCTACTTACCCTTGGCCTTCTCTGCTTCCAATCCATCTCATTCCGTACGTTGTTCCTCCTCCTGAAAGAGGGATATTTTTTTTCCTTGCTCGGGGAGGGAAGAGCATAGTTTGGGTCAGTGTGAGGGACAGAGTCACGCGTAAAAGACAACTGGGGTTTGCGTTCTTTTGGAGCGACTTCGAGTCTTGGAGGATAGCCGGACTTGTTAGACCCAGGTTGAAGATCTTTTGTTAGACGCGTACGTGAGGCATCTGAAGGTCAAGGAAATGTAAAAATTCAGCAAGCAAAAAGTTATTTATAACCGCACAACTTTTATTTGAATCTGGTTTGGAATGTTTGAGGAATTGAATTGAGATTGGAGAGAAAGAGTGAAATAGAAGAGCTCTTGTAAGATGACAAGCAGTGGGCCTATGCACGGCTTGAAGCATCGACTTCCAGTCCAGCGCAGACTATCGGACTCGAATGGAAAGTGGATGTTTGGTCATGTTAAGAATAAAAGGCGAAATCATCTGATAAGATAAGATGAATCCGATTTTTTTTAAATTTTCTTCATCATGGCTCCCCTCACACATCCCTCAATTACAGGTATGTTTTTATTTTATTTTATTGTTATAAAATAAAACATAAACTTTATACAAGATGGCTGGTTCCGCGAAATTTCTAGTCAATGGCCAGGCCAAGCCATGACTCTCAAAGTCAATAAGATCCTTCACATTGAGAAATCACTTTATCAAGATGTCCTCGTATTTGAGTCAGAGACTTTTGGAAATGTTCTCGCTCTCGATGGCATCGTACAATGCACAGAGCGCGATGAGTTTGCGTAAGTCCCCGTTCACTATTTAATTACAAATTTTAATTGGCTCTAGTTATCAAGAGATGATTGCCCATCTCCCACTCGCGAGCCACCCCAACCCAAAAAAAGTTCTTGTCATCGGTGGCGGCGACGGAGGTGTTGTACGTGAGGTGCTCAAGCATGACACCGTCGAGGAAGTTGTCCTCTGCGACATTGACGAGGTACCACCATCCCTTCTACTCTCCAATATCATCTCACTTAGTTCGTCAGGCCGTACCCCGTGTCGCCAAACAATACCTCCCTCACATGGCCGCCCTTCTAGAATCCCCAAAAGTAAACGTCTACATCGGGGATGGTTTCGAGTTCCTCTCCACGCATAAGGCCACCTACGATGTCATCATCACCGACTCTTCTGACCCCGTCGGGCCTGCCGCCTCTCTTTTCCAAAAGCCTTACTTCCAGCTTATGCATGACGCTCTCACTCCTGGCGGGCACATTGCTACCCAGGGAGAATGCCTTTGGTTGCATTTGTCTCTCATCACAGAGCTCCTTGTCCTCACACGTGCAATGTTCCCTGTCGCGTCATATGCTTATGGTACCGTCCCCACCTACCCAAGCGGCCAGATCGGATACATAGTGTGCTCCAAGGAACCTGGAAGGGATTTGACCAAGGTGCTGAGGATGCCTGTGGGCGAGACGAAGTATTGGAATAAAGAATTGCATAGGACAGCATTTATCCTTCCAGAGTTTGGGCGAGCTCTGCTCGAAGACGGGAGGGATGTATTGCCGAAATTTGGGAGATCCCAAAAGGAGATACAAAACCAGGGTGAGGGGAAGGGCAAGAAAAAGGTACTGCTGCTGGGGAGTGGATATGTCGCCCGCCCGTGTGCGGAGTATCTCGTGCGCGACCCTGCGGTTGAGTTGACTATCGGTAGGTTGGGTCTTTTCTTTGATTCCGCTCATCTCACCCACTTCCACACAGCATGCCGCACCCTCACTTCCGCCCAATCCCTTGCTGGTACTCTCCCCTCCACGCAAGCAATCTCCCTAGATGTCACATCCACTCCGGCTCTCGAGAACGCCGTCGCAGAGCATGACCTCGTCATTTCCCTCATCCCATACACTTACCACGCTGCGGTCATCAAAGCCGCCATCAAGGGCAAGACCCACGTCGTCACGACATCTTACGTCTCCCCCGCTATGCGCGCTTTGGACCAGGAAGCGCGGAACGCGGGGATCGTAGTGATGAATGAGATTGGGCTCGATCCTGGAATTGACCACTTGTATGCCGTAAAAACAATTGGAGAGGTGCATGAAAAGGGAGGGAAGGTTCGTTTTCTTCAACCTTTCTGTCTAGCTACCGTTGTGTTTAATAATATGCCTTTGTTTAGATCAAGCAGTTCCTATCCTACTGCGGTGGCCTCCCCGCCCCGGAATGTTGCTCTAACCCCCTAGGCTACAAATTTTCGTGGTCCTCGCGCGGGGTGCTCCTTGCACTCCTTAACAGCGCGTCTTATCTCTCTAACTCTCAACCAGTCACTATCCAAGGAAAAGAGCTCATGGCTTACGCTCAGCCGTACTTTATCTCTCCAGCATATGCATTTGTAGCATACCCAAATAGAGATAGCACTCCATTTAGAGAGTGGTATGACATTCCTGAAGCGGAGACGGTCATTAGGGGCACATTGAGGTATCAAGGCTTCCCGGAGTTTGTAAAAGCGTTGGTAGAGCTTGGGTGGTTGGAGGAGACGAAGAAGGAGTGGTTGGAGGAGGGTATACAATGGAGAGAGGTTATGAAAAGGGTTGTGGGTGCCGAGGATATTACTGAGAGGTATGTAACACTTTGCTTTCAAGTTTGAGAGTTGGAACTCATCATCGTTTCGATCTGCAGAGCCCTCATCGACAGGGTAACCTCCATCTGCGTGTTCCCCTCCGATGCTGAGCGCACCCGTATCATCTCGGGTCTGCGTTGGATCGGGCTGTTCTCACCTGAGAAAGTTACTGTGCGCGGGGGAAACCTTCTCGACACGCTCTGTGCCAGACTTGAGACGCTCATGCGGTACGAGCAAGGTGAGAGGGATCTCGTGATGCTCCAGCACAAGTTCGTCGTGGAGTGGAAGGACGGGAGCGAGGTTCGATTCCTTTTACACTTTCTTTGTCTTGTTTGCACTGCTGACGTGTTGATCCTGGATACAGCAAACAATCACCTCCACACTCGAATCGTATGGAAGCACGTTGCCTGAAGGTTATTCAGCGATGGCACATCTCGTGGGCCTTCCCTGTGGGATTGCGACCCGGCTCGTGCTGGACGGAGTGTTGAGCACGCCTGGGGTGCAGGCACCTTACAGCAAAGAGATCTGTGATCCGCTTAGAGAGGCGCTTGAGAAGGAGGGTGTGGGGATGGTAGAGAAAATTCTGTGAGGTTAGAATGAGTGGAAGGGACAGTCTTCAGGCCAAGCGGGTTAATGTACTGTACATTTGAATGTTATAGAATAGAGAGTCGGGGCCTACGAACTCAGCTGGTGACCTTAACTCGTCGGAATCGGCGTCACAGGCATGGGCGTCATTTCGGATTGTCAGAATCACCTGGTACAAGCATGCTTGCGATCCAGCTAACTATAATTATAATATCAATCCTGATGCTTGCAGTCTGGATTCTCAAATATTCCCAGTCTGGCGGTATAAGTTAAGGAGTATTACTTTTCACACTCGAACATGCTCTGTAATTGCTCAAATTGGTTAATTGGTTAAATCAGGCGTTAAAGACAACAAAAAAGTATGATCTTAGCGCGCTTATAGGATTATAATATTGCCCTAATACCACGATTTGGCCGAAGGATCACAACTCGACATAAATTTCGTTCACACTGTTGGTAGTAAATGACGGTCATTCAGGACCTGTAAATAGGAGAAATCTAAACATACCTCCTTGCGTTAGAGAAAGATTAAAAGTCCTCCTGCGTTAATAACTTGGCGTGTAACATCTTCCCTAGGTGTGTCAACGAATAACCCATTCCTTTTCGACGCAATCCAACGAGCTTCTGTAAGAATAGTAGCGGGCTCTCGGTGAAAGGGGAATGGGGCATCAATGTGCTAGGACGGTGGTGGGGTGGAATGAAACCATCGGCCTGTATCCAGACATTATTTCGGGAATTGATCGTATAAACCCCAAGGAAGTTGCATAGTTGCAGGTACGTTTCGAAGTCTTCCAAGTACAGCTGTCCCGCCCAGAGATTGAGCTGATTTCTTAACTCAATGGGTGGTGAGATCCAGGACGACGGCAATGGTGGGATACAATGGAACTTGAGATGATCGAATGACTTCATAGTTTGGATGACTCTGGCAGAATACAGGTGAAGGTTCACTTTGGTACTTCGACGGATCTCAGGTAGCAACCCGTCGACTTCGAAGGGGCTGAGAATGACCAACTTGAGCGTTTCACCTGGAAGAGCACTTGTAACAATCCAATGGACAGGACGCATATAGTCACCAGTACCAGAGATCGGGCCGTCAACAGTTGTCAAGAAGTCGGCCGTGGCAAGTAAGTTTTTGGACCAGACATGTTGAAAAGGGGATGAGCCATCCAACGAATTGAAAGGCAATGAGAAAGCCAGGGATTGTTGTGAAACGAGGCCTGTTCTCACAAATTTCAACACATCAGTGTGGATACTGTGTTTTGCAGGCTCCGCCGTAGGAGGACGTTGTACTTGACGCTCCCTTTCAACTTCATGGTTTACCTCACGTTCTTGCTCCTCTTCCATCCGCCTATCTGAAAAAGAATCAACTCCTAGTTCTAGACATCGATCACGAAGATCGGGGATATCAAAAGCAGCGTGAATCTGCTCGGAGCCTGAGTTGTCATCTGCAGTGCTCGAAATTCCATACATATCTTCCAGGCTGCGTGCTTCCACCTGCAACCATGACGATTTAAGAATGTCAGTGGATGACAAGTCTTCACAGAACCCTCTCCATGCCTCGCTTCGATGAAAATAGTCCACACCCTGCTGTGCCCAATGAGGAATATGGTGTTGGATATCCTCACAAGTAATCCACATGGCCCATCGCAAGATATCCAGGGTTTCGACTTTTTTATCGGGCAAGGTTTTGTCTGCAAGTTCCCGTATCTTTCTGTCCACTTCTAGCGGAGCAAAAAACATAACAGACTGTCCGTGACCAAGCTTTCGCATGCGCATACAGCCTAAATCTTCATGGTTAGTCCGTAGAAAGAATATATACCATCATTATCTGACCTTGGAGAAGACGATCCTTTGTAACCTTGAGACCCAATGTGACAGCTGCACGATAGTCCTGTGGCAGTTTCAGATCTGTACCTCTGGTGTGTGCATCATCCAAATACACCAAACATCTTCCCAGGGCCTGGTTGTAAGGAGAGGAAACAAAGGGTTCAAGGATGCCATCTCGGGTCAGAACAGCCAACTCGTCATTATCTCCAAAAAATACTACGGCTGGTATATCAGGCACCAAAGACAACCAATACTCAGCAAGCTTCTGGTTTTGAAGATCCAACATCTGCGCCCCAACATCAAGAAGAACTCGAATTTCTGGAGTTTGATCAACTAGAAGTTCCAAGAAGCTCTGGGCTGAGCGTGTGTCGCCATTTTGGTTGGTGCACAGGTAGTGGTTATTCTCCGATTGTAACAGATAGGCAAGAACTTTTGCATTAGTGCTCAATTGGCAGATGGGGTCATCTTGCTTGATAGACGTCGGTAAGAGATAGCGATTATCGTTGGTGCCGCTGAACCCGGTTGTAAACTTCGTTTTGGCCTCAGCAATATCCCATCCCGAAGTCGCTAGTTTCTTCGGAAACTCCTTTGCCTCTCTCGGAAATACCACTTGTGATAGAAAGAAGTTGACAATAGCCTGGCGACGATGGAAATGGGGAAATAGGTCGCGTTCGAATTGTTCGGGGTCCATTGTGTTAACACCGCTGAGCTGATGGAGCTCTTTCGGGATCGAATTACCATGGCGGACCCAATCGTCGTATTCTTGCACTGGGTTGTCAAGTTTATAGAGCAGTTGAAAACATTGATGCAACTGGTCCTTCGATAATCCCTGATAATAGTAGCTGAGGCATGTCAGTGAAATGGCAACATCTGGATGCCCAAATTCAGCCCTGAGAGCTGGCACGTCTTTCGCTCGATAAGGAACAGCCAAAAGCGACCGTCTGGGATCTAGCCCGTAATCCACTCGATACTGCTTTTTCGTTAATACATATTCCAAGATACCGTGAGCTAGAAGGCCCCGGAGCAGAAGAAGTCCATTCCAAAGGTCAGTGCCTTCGCATTTCGCCCTAAGCAAATCAAGATACTCTTTTGAAACTTTCATCTGAGTAATAAAGAGCAGGGCAGCTTCACGTACTCCGGGTAGTGCAAACGTGTGGTTATGAAGCCCATCATTTAAAATATCCTGAGCAACCTTAGAAACAAGAGCTGTTCCGGCATCCCCATGTAGAATGCGAACAGAAGGAAACTGGCCTGAATCGCCTTTCTGGACTTCAATTCCCAAGGGAAACTTCTTCTGTACATGAACCGCCTGTCGCTTCACGATGGAAAAGACTTGTTGCACCGTCGTCCAACGATCTGGGTGGCCTTCCAGAGTCCGTTGCTGTCCAACCGTGTATACCAGCTGGTATCGAACATGCAATATTTCGTCGCTCTCGTCCAGGATATCCCGTGAGTATACTTCTAGCCAGCGCTGGGACCTCACTAGTTCCTTGGCAACACTGCATTCTGCGGAAGTCGAGAAGATCGTTTTGTCTATTCCCATGAGTTTGAAGGAAAGGATGTGCTCTGGCTGAACGACCAATACCCCCCCTTCCCGCATGCATTCCTCGTTCAAATTCTGGATACGCTGGACTTGTTGAGCATCGAGCTTCACGGAACGCGAAAAGGGCAAGTAAAAAATTCTCCGATTCAAGAGACCGCTTAGCCGATCGACCAGCAGTCTGAACATTTGGGTGGATAGGGACTTCAAGACGACCACCCTCACAAGTGTCTTTCCATCTGCCAGCGCTGTTGAAACCATCGGGACAATCACGGAAGACTTCCCTTCTCCCATATTGAGCTGAAGAACGGCATTCTGCTTTGAACTGGGAGCGATCATTTCATGTGCGACCTGTATTTGCATGGCTCGAACGCCGAAGTGGCTTTCCACCTGTTCATCAACATTTAATGCCCGCATATTCATGAGGAGTATTGAGATATTTACCTGAAGCAATAACCAGTCGGGATATTTTGTGGCATCATGAATGTTGCAACCTCCATTTACTAGTTCTTTGTAAAGTTCCTCGTTGTTTTTGGCAAGCGCGAGGCGAAGTAAACGCTGAGATCGCTGAAATACAAGAACTCCTTGCGCAAGCTTAACCAAAATTTGCCGCCAATCGTCTGTCAATACCGCATTCGTAGGATATGCTAATTTCCCTAGGAGCGACTTTGTAGTGACACAAGGCCACTGGCCTGCTATGAGCATGGTTGACTCAGGTATGGTTGAGGGCAACTTCAAAGATTTCTGTATTGACGAACGAATTTCCTGGAGATATTTCAAGGACTGATCATGGTATTCAGTAAGCGCTTCCAGAGGAGGGACGCATTGTGAAACGGAATCCCTGTCTAAGCTTTGACGACTGGATTCCAAATCACCTCCATACCGCTGATGTAGGGAATTTCCGTTTTCAAACTCTGAAAACAAGAGCTTCAAACTCCTGCTCTCTCTTGATTGAATGATTGGCGGTGACAAATCTATCCTCGGTGGATTTCTCGTCAAAAGCGAGTCAAATGTAACGACGGACAGCAGTGACGAATATTCCGGGGTGCATGGAGTAAACTTGGGTAGAGGTGTCAGCACTGCCTCGGGAAGGTAGACTTTGTTCAAAACATGTTGGACCTCTTGGATATGGCCACGGAATTGGAGATTCCGATACCAGCTCTGAAACAAGGGAGTAACCCTCTTCATTACGCTTGAAATATCGAAAAGCGACGAAGATCCGTCGAGCACGGTGTCTGGCGAGCGTGGTTCCGGACACGGCCACTGAAGAAGAAGCCGATCTACGAACTCTGCGGCTTTGGAGTCGCGCCGCTCAACAAAGTGCGAGTGGCGACGTCGGCCAAGGGCAACCTCATCTTCCCCGTCACGAGCTGGAAGATTTACGTCCGAGCTCTGTTCAAATGCAATGGCAGAGTCAAGGACGATGAGGATCAGCTTTTCTTTGCAGGGTGCAAAACCATCGGTAAGATTGTAAAACGTTGATGAGGGTGGGTTTAGCTCGCGGAATTGTGGAATGGTCGCAAATGCCAGAATGGTTGGCAGAAGGCTTCTACAATAGTCAGAGCATGTATAAGCCATAGCGGACAAGCTAAATTCAAGGCGGAAACAATCCCTCTCTCTCAGACTCTCACGGCACAGGCGGTACAATGAAATCCACGCCTCCGCAAGATCTAGATTTAGCCAACGACGACTATAATGTAAATCCAATTCGTCGCCAAACTCGGATTCAGACCCCCACTTTTCGAACTGATTCAACAACTCACGGCAGGTGCTCAACTCTCTTGGCCAGCAGTGTACCTGAGAGCTAATGAATCGGATATCAGGGCTCTCTGACGATACATCCACGCCGGCATGAATAACATCCGCATGGACTGATGCCAGCGGACCCGGAAATTCTTCAGGATAAAATATCGCATTACGTCGCGCTGCACGGTCCAAGAGATGAGCACCATTAGGCGGTAGAGTATAAAGGTTAGACTGTCGTAGGTTTGGCCATTCATCCCAGGATTGACTGGCGAATAACTGCAGATGTTCCGCATACTTCACTATGGTCTCTGTGATCAACGAAAATCCATGGTGCTGTGCTAAGGGTGGAAGATCAGACCAAGTGACAGTCTGCATGGATTGCAAGTGGGGAGGGTAAAACTCTCGCTTTGGTGTCAAAGACTTGATTTGAAGCAGAATATCTATCTCCGTGGCTTCAAGTTTTTGAAATGACTTGCAACCTGCGGAGCGGAGGTCATGCAGCGCTTCTTGTGTTCCCATACGCCCGGTCAGAGGGTCAGGAAGGCAATGGCTAGTAATAGCATGGAGGTAAATCTTGAACAGCTTGCTTTCTAAAGTTTTGCAGGTCAGCCGGCCAAGGTCTATGTCAATTATATACTCGTGATACCCAGTCCTCTTCTTTGCGTTGATAACGACGTTGACATGCTCTCCATCCCGCCAAAAATGAGGCCGACCCTTTGGAATGATGACGCGTCGTGGCTGTAGAAGCTCGCTCCGTTCTGGACGAAGGATGAGCTGGTTTTTGAGTCCAAACATTGTGCCTGTGGACTGGCATGAATCTACCACCATCCCAGGCCAATTGCGCGACTCTAAAAACTTCCTGTCGTTCAGGAAAAACGAGAGCCTGAATCTGGGCAGATCGACGGTCAAACAATGGTAATCTGAATCATCTGATGAATAAGTGATGGTCATATATTCCGCATGTTCAAGCTGCAGCAAGGATCTGGACAGCATCGTAAAAGTCGGGCTTCGAATATCAACCAGAAGCGACGTAAACTGTCGAATCTGCCATCCCGAGTGGCCGTCACTCGAAAATTGGATTCGCCAGTTCTGAGGTGCCGACGTCCAGGGATTATCAGCAGGTCGTAGCTCAATTTCACCGTTGGGAATGTTGAGCCAGTGAGTGTAATCGTCTACCAGTAGTTTTGGCAAGTCCCCGTTCAACTTCTGGTTTGGAATGAGTTCGAGTATTTCTGAATCTGTTCTTGCCTGTATCACGAGGTCAGTGTCGTCCATGCTAAAGTAAACCTTGCTAGATATAAGATTCAAGTTGATCAAATGGAGAAGATATAGCAGGCACCTGGTAACCACATATAAGGCTTCGAGTGGCATATTCCATCCCTGGAATGTCAGCTGGAATGATATCCAAGACCTTCTATTAAAGACGTGAATAATAGCGTTGTGAATTTCATTGCTGGTACCTACACGGCCAAGGACGCGGGAATATGTAGGGTTGCTGGTAATTCTCGAGGGCAAACGACCCAGCGGTTTGCCGTTAATCAGCAGTTGGCCGTCAATTAGATTGTACTGCACACACTGAGGTTTCCTATTACCAACAGCCTCGTTTGCTGTTGTAGTAGTGACCCAGTGATCGTTGGGTGCTTCTAGATGACGCCATTCCTCAGATCCTGGACGGTAGGCTGGCCACACATCAGAGATGGCGAAATCTAAGCCGTGGCGGGAGCTTCTAATTTTCTCTCGCAACATGACCTCCATGGAATGAGATAGTCGTCGATCACCGTCCAAAATTCTCCTAAAATATAGTGGCAAGCCTGTCGCGATTGGAGGGCTGTTGTCATAAATGAGGATAGCGCAGCAGACAAAGATCTGCACATCTTCCGGGAAAGCAAGTAGATCGGCATGGTCAGGGTGGAAAGTTCCTCGGCATATAGCAGCCATTTCGCAAACACGTCGCTGGAACTCCTGCGTCGTGGCTTCATCGTCACTCTTTCGTAACTTGTCCACTAATTGGCATACCCATTTGAATGTAACTTTCCGCGCTGTATGGAGAAGCCAACATCCTCTGCCCTCAATGGTGGGATCAGGAGTGGAAGCCAGAAGTCGAAGGGTAAGGGTGATGATCATCCTTACAGAAACCCCCTCTAACCAGCTTGCTTCAATGCTGGACAACAAACTCTCAAGTTCCTGAAGGAGCAAACAACCGAAAGCTACGTCCTTCAGCTCTGCGTGCCACTCTCTGTCGCCTAAAACCAAGGGACCAACCTGCCAGGCCGCCTGTGCCATCAGCGTGTGGACGTCTTCTCGGTGGAAGCTCAAGGATCGTGCTGATAGCTCTCTCGCGATATTAAGCCACTGAAGCCGGGGTCCACTGCGTAAGGATGCAAACGCATAATATTCATGGAGAGTCAGATCCTTAGAACACTCAGACTGAAGAGCCATGACCTTGTTGGAGGAGTGAGAAGTGCTGCCAACGGCATATTGTAATGTACTGTATGGACCTTTATCAAGGCGAAGCGTGCAGTATGGAGCGATGCTGCAGTTCTTGAAAGGCATGTCAGCCCAGGCATCACAGAGGTTGTCATAAAGTCGGAATTTTAGGGCGTTATTTACACATATATCAGACACAGCGGAGGGAAGGCTGGATGTTTTATAATGCGATTTCATAAAGGGTTTCGTGGTCGAAGCCAGCGAGATTCGAGAAAGGATGCCACAATATTCCTGTAAGGCGGCGTACTTCGATAGCTGGACAGCAGGCTGTGCCTCGGCTGTTTTGGATACCGAGCAGATGTCATGTAGGATCTCGTAGGTCAGGTTTCTCCAGATCTGGAAAACACGAGGTGGACAAAGCTCAAAGACGACAGTTTGTGCTTCAAGTGGCTTCTCTGGCAGAGGCCACTCATGTAGTTCTATTCGCATATTTGACGCTTGCTGCTCCAGAAAACATTTTCGGCAATATTGGTAGTGGTACGCCCAACCTCGAAGATCAGTCCTGTACTCATGTGATAATCGACTTGATTCAGCCTTCAGTGCACGATGTGACTCATTTTTCGATCGGAGTTCTGCAACCTTCTCACCGCGCTGTAACCTTGCATTATTTTCAATCCGCAACTTCAGAGATTGGTGGGTCGACGAGGAGGAAAAGTAGCGAACGGCAAATGTAGAGGAGTTTATTTCATCGGTGAAAATTGACCTCCCAGGGATAGCTTTAGCGTAACGCCCACAAAGGTATTTCTCAATGATAGCGGCCCGTGCCAAAAGCTGTGACCTGCAAAGGAGGAGTGACTCTAGAAGCTTTTTGGGAACCTCCGGCGAATAATCGTTCAGCAGCGGGCACTGAGCTACCGCGACTTTATCAAGGGCAACCCAAAGTTCGAACAGCGTCAGGAACATCAAAGACATGCCCTCAGGATTGGAGTCATAAACCTTGAGAGCCGCCTCGGCATATTGAGTAATACAAGCGGCCATCGTGGCGGAAGCAGAGCCACTGTGAAGATATTCGGTGACCCAAGCGTCGAGATGTTCCTGAATAGCTAGCTCAAAATCTGCTAAAGCAATGTGAGAATTGGCTGCAAATGCTTGTGATAAGAGCTTGCTATCAGCCGCATCGAAAGTGTCGAAATGATGAAATCGGCGGAATGAATTAGGGTTGAAAGTGGAAGACGAAGGTTGCGACCCTTGGCGTTTTAAAGCAGCAGAAATATAAGGAGTGCTGTTAGAAAGAGAAAGACAAGTGTCTTGAACAAGGTCGAGCGTCTCAGGCGCCCAGGAAGCCGAACGTGCTTGGTCCGCCTGCACCTTTAACCACCTTTCTTGCAGCAATTTCTCGGTGACTTCCCCGGACGTCTGTACCGATTTAGCTACAAACTCTGGCGCCGTATTTCCCAGCTTGTAAAGCCGGCGACTCGTCTTAGCCCTCATGCAAAACAGGAGGTCGCTCGGAAGTAGAGATTCCACTCCCTTGCACAACACCTTCCCCATCATAAATACCATGAATACTTTATATTCAACGTGATCGCCGGCGATCTTATAAAGCGATGTCTGCAGGGCGACTCGAATGACAAGCCAGAGCGGAGATCTACGCCAAGGCTTGAAGGCATCTTTCCAGAGGATGTCGTCTGCAATCCGCTTCTGGATCCGAGGGACATCTGCTACCTCCCCCATTCCAAGTAAGATCTGCGTGAGGAGGTCGGTGATGTAACATGGATGAGCGGTGTCTCGTTCCTCAACAACAGTCGACTTTGCCCTCGTCGTCGTAGCGGCAGAGTCAAGGATATCAACGTTCATCTGAACGAGAAAGGAAGAAAACTCCTCGCGAAAGCTTGCATCTTTGAAGACGTTAGCAGGAACTTCGACTGCAGGTCCTGGATATGAACAGAGTAGTTTCCCCTCTGCCGCCATGACCACTTTATTCGAGGGTGATACTTCGAAAGCTTCGAAAATGGTTTTCCCTTCGAACTTTCGCAAGATAACACCAGCATTCTGCGCGCAAATAAGCAGCGCCAAGACATCTGGTAAGTATCACCATAGTAAGCCTTTCGTTTCTGGAAAATTAACAATGAGGCATACCCCCAGGCTGCATTTGCTCTATGGCGCTTTCAAGACGTACTTTGGAGAGTACATCCAACCTATAAAAATCGCACAGGTAATGTAGCATTTTGACTATCGGATCCCATCGGATCTGACCATCTGAAGGTAGCAACGCATGGTAACTGCGGGCAGATTCATAAAGCACATTACACAGGGCACGATCGTTCTCTAGGTTCTTGTCATCTTTTTGAGGCAATTCGGGAGGTAAGAAAATGTGATTGACAATATACTGAAGCTGTTGCAGGTTGATGTTGGACATGGTATGAGCTGAGAGTGTTTAGACGCGGCCGCATGGCTGACAGTAGGTTTCTATCGGTTTTAGCCTCACGGCCGAGCCGAGTCACACGCCGAGACTGTGATACACGCTCGTATAAACTAGAAATGTTAATTGCATGAGTGTAATCAGAGGACATCGCTGTGGAGATTGTATTGTGAGTGTAATGATAACGCCGATTCACACGCAGACAAACCAGATTAACATTTAATACCCTCAAAACGAGTCCGAATCGTAATAGATGAGTCTTCTTGGGAGGGCTCAAGGGCTGAGGGCTGAATCGTCGATCCGGATTCCGTAGTTGTCCACCCACAATGGCCTACTGGCTCCGAGTCAAGAGATATTACCTTCATTTACCCCCTGCGATCCCGGCCTCGTGTGCATGCCCTCCTTCGAATTCGAATTTGTCCACCAACTTGCCAGATCACATTGCCAAGTTCAAACAGTCGTCCAGGTAAATTTGGTGATTTGACGGGATTGAGTATTTTACACGGGGATACCATCAAGATTGAACCAACTGAGGGAGACTCCCGTTGCAGAAGATAATCGATAACCATTTGGCCTCATCCAGTGGACTCTTAGTGGACTCTGGAGAACTCGACTCAGAATTGAAGCATGATCATGAGCGCCTAACGCAACAAGGCAAACTCCGAAATTCCACGTAATAATAGTATGTAATTGTTCTGAACAACCATCGATATCTCGGACAGCTGCACTACAGAATAATAGAATGGGTACGATTCTGTTGCTAGCCTAGAACTCGCTTACCCTCCAAGAACTCTTGCCTGAGCCCAAGACCGAATCGACAAGTGGAAACGAGGCGTCGATGCAGAAGACAACAGACGGTATTACACGTCACTGGCATATAAATTATTTTGTACAGGAATTTGTTTAAGGGATACTAGAATACATCACCACACTGTATTAGTCCATCCCACCAGAAACACAATTACAACGCGAACCAAAACCATTACTATCCTCAGGCTATAGCTCTCCCTGCGCCTTCTGCCCTGCACTCTTGATCTTCTCGCCTGCATTTTCCACCTTCTCACCCGCCTGCTTATACACCCTCTCACCGTACTCATACACCCTCTCCTTTCCCTGTTCATACTTCTTCTCCGCATCCGAATACGCTCTCCCGCCCTTCTCCTTCCCTTCCTCGTATTTCCCCTCCGCCGCACGTTTC
>QLOJ01011221.1:1106-13765 GCA_003313625.1 Tricholoma saponaceum
GGTACCCCCAAGGGGTGGGCTCTCCAGACAAAGTGCGGCCTGTTTGGAACAGCCATTGACAACATGTGGAGTAGCAAGTGGCAGGTGGGGCAACACGGCTTGGATACCCCTATGACGAATCCCATTCCCTTGTGCCATTATGAGCATTATGGTCATTGAGACTATGTAAAGTAAATACAACACACCTGGAAATGTTCTTTTATGGCCTGGAGGGAGCTATGAAGCGGCAGCGAGTCTGGGTCAGCTTGATTTCGCAACAGCAGAGTGATCAGGAGGGCCAGCCAAGCTTCACAATATGGACACCCTACAACAGGCCGCTCCAAACCAACATGATGCTCCTTCCCCTTCCCTTTTCCCTTCTCCTTTCCCCCAGATTTTTCCTTTCCCCTAGACTTTTCCTCTTTCTCAAACTCTCCTCGCTCCTTCCCAGTTAGGGTATTGAAACAAGAGTTGAAAAACCCTTCGTGATGCTGATCGGGCATCAGCTTTTGGAGCTCGTTGAAGAACTCAGCAATTCAATTCCGTAATCTGTAAACATGTTCTGCGCTCGTTTCTTACGGCATTTGAGAAACTGGTAGTCGTAATGACGGAAGGTGGCTTTGCACCACCAACCGTCCCTACGGATGTAGACCCGATAGCCGCGCTGTGAAGAGCCGACGATTGGACATAGTAAAAATGGAATAAAAACACTTACTTTGAAAGGCTGTCTGTGTTCAACGATTGGGGTTCTAGAAACCCGACGCGCTATAGATGATTGTGGTTAAAGGGGTAGAGGAAGGATTGAAGTTGTGCTTAAAAGGTTGGAAGTATGTAGGGCGGTTAGTCAGATGATGGTAGTGGTTAAGATAGAACAAAAACCAACTCACAAGTAGCACGGTGTTATTAGGGTAAGTAAGAGAGTGAAGACTTTGATGTTGTGTGTTCGACTTGAACTAAAAGTTAAAGAAAACACACCCAGTCCGGGTCACCAAATGAAGAAAATGGAATAAGAGGGTAGCCAATCGCATGGTGGTAGGAAGCCAGGAATGTATATCAGCAGGAACATGAGCAGAACATGTACAGAGCACATCCAGCAGCTGAAGGAACAGTGTAGGTGGGTGTCAATGCAAGATAGTTGCAGTACGTGGATCCATCGACCTGAGATGGAGGCGTTGGTCCAATGGAAAGGGGTGCCAAGACGACAGGCACCCCGCCAGGCTCCTCGGTTCGAATACCTTGCCCGTGGGATGAGGCGGGGGGGAAGAGACAGTCGAATGCAACTGCCGTGTGGTGCCGTTGGCCATGGAGAAAAAACAAGGCAAAAGAAATGAGTTTAGCTGTGAACATCCAAGTCATCCTTCCTAGAGCTTGTAACTTGTTGACCAGACACAGTATTTTGTATAGTTGACTTGGGATATGTTTGAAGAGGGAGGTGTTTACTCCAAGGGACGGATCTCCCCCCGAAGTCGGGTTTGACATTGATAAGTGCCCACATAAATCTCTGCAGCAAAACACTCAACTTCTTCCCCTCAAAGGGTCGATGAGTGAAAGTTTTTGCCAATGAGTGGCCTAACAATTTCAAATGTGGAGGGGAATTCTATTTCTAATGTGATTTGATGTAGAGTTCACATAGCGCGATAGGTAAAGGCTAGTGAGTCCCCCATATTATTCCATAGCAGCGGTAAAACCTATAAGAACAAAAATATGAATTAGACCAGGTAGACCTCCATGACAACCAGAAAAACAACATGCAAATGAATGCTACATACATAGATGTCCCATCTGAGCCGACCCATGTTGAGAGATGTACGATTAGTACATCCCTGTAAAATCTTCAGGCTCTCCGGTGATCTCATCCCAATCCCCATCTTCTTTGTCATCCATGTCAATGTTGTCCCACCCTTCGAAGTCACGGTCATCTAAACACAGCTCTGATCTTTCTGATTCATAACCCATGTCACTACCTCTGTCGTTGGCTTGTGCAAGAGACTCTCCTAACGCTTCCTGCAGCTCCAGATCTGGAACCTGAGTTTCTTCGGTGTTCTCAGTCAGATCGGAAATGCAGCCTGAAGTGGGTGCTGGCTGATGTACATGAAAGTGGCCAACACCCAGCCCCCAGTGGTAGCGCATGAGAAGATCCCGGTCAGAGAACCTGGGGAGATAGAATGGAATCAGAAGTAGCAAGTAAGCAATGAACACACCAGTTAACATAGTATTGATTGTAATCTTTACCATCTTTCCTTTTGCAAAGGCTGGTAAGATGTGGCACCCACACAGGACATCTTTCAGATCCACAAAACCGAAAGAACAATTTTCGTTCATAGGAGGGAAGCAGACAGAGTCCAGCTTGGAATTACTCCACCCTGAAGACCATGGGTTAACAACCTCAAACCATCACACCCATAAAAATTCGAAGCGGCGAGCTTCAAAATCACACATGCCCGGCCCAGTATAAATCACATTTACGTGATATCTGCCAAGGACCCGTGCGTACAAGAAATGATGCAGATTTGAACCTTCTGTATCGTCAGCAAGAAGCATGACGTTACAATGAGATGTCCCTGGGTTAATGATGTCAGTTCCACGCTGAACATCATAAGTGGTGAAGTGGAATCGAATAAGTTTGTGGTGGTATATGCAGTCGTTCTTCAAGAACATGAAGTTGCATGCATTTCTGTCAGGGCTATGCAGTGGGCCTCTTCGGATGGTGGAAGGCTCTGAAAGCGATTCAGCTTCCTGGAGCAGCGCCGTTTGGATTCGGGGAAGTAGATGCTCTCTTAACTTTGGTAAAAAATTCTGCATGATGGGTTAGCACAAACCAGCAGAAGGATACAAAGACTGTTCACCTTGATTGCGGGATCACCCTCGTTCTTTTGCAGGAAGGTTGGTATGTGTACAGGACACTTCTGTGACTTTCCTATATTGTACTGTACTCCAGGGTTATGTGTAACATCCTCCAGCTCTATTTCTGAGGGTGTGCTAAGACGTCGATGATCCAGCCTCTCGCAGATCATATTGATACGGCGCTCTCGTCGCTCAATCCTCAATATTTGCTGTGGTATTGATCGGCCACTAGACCGAAGTGACCGAGTTTTGGATGTTCGGTGCTTGAGCTCGCTCTGATGCCCACCACGACAGTAAGCAATATCACACAAAATATCATGTAAAAGTATGTAAGGCTTACTGGTTGAGTGGAATATGAGTCAGTCGTACTGAAGCGTCAGATGGTGTCAATGTAGTCGCTGAGCGCATGGTACTTATAAGTCCCCAGGTTGAGCTTCTTCTGCTTTCATCCTTCACTGTTGGATGCCGTAGGTTTTTTTGATTTGGACACCCCTTTTATCACGGATTTCTCCTTACATCGTTTCCGAGCATCTTGCTCACATTCCAACTCTCGAGTCTCAAATGCTTCACATGTCTTTTCCTCAAACATGCATAGGCTGTTTCCCAGAGATGTAGTGACATGGGATAAAATGTCCAGCATCGCATCCATGTGCATGCAGAGCTTGGCAAGACCATGCCAGTGCACTAATTCAAATAAGAGCTTGAGAAGGTGTGTATTGTGGGGTTCAGGCAGAAGACCATCAAAAACAGATATAGCACACTATGTGAATGATGTTAGTCAAGTTGAAAATGCTGGTAATGACCCACTTGTAGCATATCCTCATAATCATGAGCAGTCATCTTCTTCAATTCCAACTGGTTCGACCTTATTTTTCTTATCCCATCAATCCCGAAAGGAGGTATTTCTTGAAACCTAATGGAAATATCAGTACCAAGCCTTCTGATGCATTGAACAATGCTTGCCGTCTATCCAATTCATGCTTGAGGCTTTCATTCTGGCAATCTAGAATGCGTAGTAGATGTATAAAAACTGCTTTCCAGACTCCAAGCTCAATCTCGTGCATGAGATCCACAGCGAGCATGCCAAACATGTTGAAACCAAATGGTGCTAGCTTGCTTGAAAATGCATTCTGACAAAGCATGAGCATTAAATCAATCATCATAGTAGGGAGAAGGCCATACCGCTGTTGGAACAAGAGAATCTTCATATAGGAGACCTTCCACTACCTTACTACCAACCACATAGCCCTTTTCATATATTTTCTCGCATGCCATCTCAACAAGATTACGCCGTTTCACATCATCAATCTGGGTGAGAGTCCTGCGCTGTGCCATATCTCGACGCATCTCCATGTTGGCAACACGATCTTTTGGTATAAGACAATGGGGGCAAGGGCACCGACCGAGATTATGAATGCTAGCTATAAGAATTCTTTGAAAGTTTTGAGTTATAGACACCAGCATTCAAAAAGTCTAGACTTACTTCTCCTTGTAGTCCGCAGAGTATGTAAATATACGAGGGTAAAAACGATGCCGAATGCCATTGCAACACTTAATCACAATTCCATGCTTATACGCTTCCAGGAATTCATCATCAAGGATGATCACCCACTGAGCGTTATAGATTTCTCGATGACAATGGGCCATGAATACCCTGTTTGGACCCTTTCCACCCAGATGTTCAGTGGTGAAGGCTTTAAATGCATCTGGGAGCTGTCATTCAAAAAGGAATGAGGGTCACATACTAGGGCAAAGAGGTCCCCCTCACCGTCTCCAGATAGGCAACATGCTCAAATGCTTGACAGGAGGTTTTTGACCTTCTGTCCTTCGACTCATTCCCCATCACAAGATAAATTGGCCATAGTTTAGTGGTACTGAACGCCGTGAGCTGAGTACCATCTGAGGCGAACATAAGACCCGCTACAACCCTCTGAAGGTCACATCCCAGCTCTCCGGGAGAATCCTGAAGGTCACAGTGAGCCTCGATGAATGCCTCTGAAGTGTAGAGTTCTCCATGAGCTTTGACTGGTTTAGAAGCTTCAGTTGGTTGCCAAAATAACTCATACAGCTCAAAATGGAGGTGTGGATGGCTAGAGGGATGCATAATTTTCTCCCTAATCACTGACACCAGCTTGCGGTGATGAAGGGTTCCTGCGTCGAACTCCTTCTGCCCTGGATGCAGCGACCTTCTGGGGAATGGGACCATGATCTTGATTGGGGTTTTGACCCACTCACCATTATCCTCTTTGTCCGACCAGTCTTCATCATTCGAGGGGTTGCATGACTGATCTCCACTCAGCTGCGCATTAATAAGCCACCAGTTTGTCCCTGAAATGTTCTCAGGTTGAAAGTTTGGATGTCCGACTATCTTGATGAGCTCCTGAAAGTCTGATTGCGTTTTCTTTAACCCGCCGTTCCAATACCATTCTCCTAGTAAAAACGACGACTGATTCGGATATGGGTGGTAAGAGTCAGCTGAATAGCCAGAAAAAGTATGCAGGGACGTATCCATCAAGTCATCGCGCATTATATTCTCATTGGGATCGTGGTCCAGGAAACGAGTTGCATGGTACTGCTGGAACAGACCAAATTTATTCCGCATGGATTTCAGCAGCCTCCTGACACGGGAATAAACATTTGGGGGTTTCTCAGACTCAGATGAGGGTGATGCTGGCATGGTAGCTGGAGACGTGGTCAGCGCACATTCCGACACTGCTGGTTGGGGTGCTGGAGGAAGCGCTGCTGGAGGTTCAGGTAGTACATCCCGATAGTGCTTGGGTAGTTGGCGGTTTTCCTGGCGACCCCTGCACTCTGCCAGTGGTTGATCCAAGTCTGCCAGTGGTTGATCCAAGTCTGCCATTGGTTGATCCAAGTCTGCCATTGGTTGATCCAAGCCTTCATCGTTCATGGAGGCACTCTAACCGGTATAATAGTGATTCAATGAGCAATAAGTTGCACCAACATCATAAGTCTTACCTCATCTTCCACGGCGAGTGCAACATTGTTTGATTCTTGTTTGACAGCTTCATTTTGGTCCGGAGGGCTTTCCGCAGTTGTGCTTTGCATTACTTCCATTTTTTGACGCTTCTTGGACTGCCAGACCTCTTTAGCTTTGTCCAGAGCGTTGGAAAGCCGTTTCTTCGTCTTCTGGCAACTATGTTTGTGGAAAGTATAGGCTTGTGGTACAGAGAACGTGCGCCCGCAAACACAGACTTGAAACCAGGCTGGTGGCAGGTCCATGGCGTGATAATCAGAATGGTAATGGGGAGAACTTTACCTGCAATTTGTCGTCCGGAAACCTCAGCTTGACTTGAACTCAGAAGGCTCAGCTTGAATGTGAGAAAACAATCACTGGAAAGGTCAAAATTTTCGATCAGCCATCATACAAATTGAGATGATTATGTATGAGTCAGTTTATGAATTGACTGTCCGATATGCAAAAAAGCCCCAAGCTTGAATTTCAAGTTGGTGGCGTGCTACTACGGAGGTATTCAAATTGTATTAGAATGGGGAAATGTTAATTACTGAAGGATGAGTACTAGGCTTACCATTCTCACCCATCAAACATGCACTTCCAGGAGTTTCCTGTTTCAAAGCACCCCAAATCATGGGTGGATATCATCAATAATTGTAGCATCATACCTTTGCTTTGACAACAGACAATGGGTTATACTAAAATGACTAGAAGTTGGGACCACTGTGCGGGGACTAATAAACAGAGGGATGTTCACAGATGATAAGATTTTACATGATATACATAGCTGATTATGGAAGTCATGTAGGAAGTCGTGCAGGAATAACTGCAGCACGGCCAAATAAACGATAGAAATTTTGCGTATAAAAATGAGCAACATTGTCCTCAAGTTGCTGGACATCTGTTTCAGTATACATATTATGTGAAGCCAGATCAGGTAACAACAGAGGCGTCGGCTTCAGTCCATCCCAATCCCTCATTAATGCCCTCAGCACCAGCAAAAATGGTAACCTTTCTTGCCAGTCATGAGCTCACAAACCAACATTTGGCCACTGGTGATCAATGATGACTAACGAAGGTACATTGAAGCACCTGAGCACCATCGCCTGTCGCTCATGTTCATCTCAGTGGGGTGATGAGCCTGAGGCTCGCTTATCAAGGGCCAAAAGCTCAAAGTGGAAATTAAGCTTAGTCAATTCCCATAAAAATTTCTGTGCTTCATTAACTGGCAAGGTGGGACAACCGTCGGATGATGGAGGACAAAGGTCAATCTGAAGTTCATCCAAAGCATCTGCAAAGATGGCCTTGACTTGTTCATGTTGACAAACCAAACTTGGCTTGTGGCTACGTGCAAGAAGCCCGTCAAGAAGGAAATCACGCCACTGTTGGCCGGACAAGGGAGATGCTAAGCTTTCCACTGAAAAAACTCGCAAGATGCAGGCAGGTTGAAATACTTTCCAAGTGGCAAAGAATTTTGCACAGCGAGCCTCGTTGGTGGATGCAAAGATTGCTGCCTCGGGAAATAGATACCGCGTGTGATAGGATTCGGGGGGTTCATCCCTTTTAACTGCCTTCAACGCATCACGCCAGGCAGGGATTGGGAGTGGCATGAGGGGGCTCTCGAACACATCAAATTTGTCGCGGCCTGTTGGCGGATTCGAAGATTTCTGCTTCTTATCTGTTGTGGGAGAGTGAGATGATGGAAAAAAAACAGCTCTGGTCACTTACGAACAACTCCTTTTCCCTTCCTTCCGTATGGGCCCTTACCCTTAACACCCACAATGTCCCTGGTGCCTGGTCCATCTTTTGATGTCTGTGATCTTACTGAAGTCTCTGCAGGCAATGATGAGGATGTATTTGTTTCGCTGGCATGGAGGGCGAACAGATCCGGATAGCACAGGAAGTTACGAGCATACAGTAAGATTGCCTCATGTTTTTGAGGAGAACTAGCCGGTCCCCAATATATAGCAGGGTAATTGAGGCAGTGTGACTCAAAGCAGATCCCATGGTGCCGCGGTACTAAAAGTGGGATGACTGCAAGTATATTTGTTTGGCCAAGGTCTGAGGCTGGCCACGTCAACCAGAATGGAAGACCTGCATGGAAAAAATCCTGGGCAACGCGGATATCATTGGTGAAAACACCAACAGTGTCGGCAACTTCAACTGGCGGGGAGCCCACTGCCAACCTAGCCGAATCCATCCAGGGTTTGTACACCTCCATATAATCCAACATCGCCATTACATCAAGCCAGCACCTTTGCACATCCCTCACACCAAACGCCATCTGACGGAAGTTCGTCCATACCGACCCAAGACGGACGAGACCATGCTTGATCATTTTAACCATTGGACCGAGGGTAGGCGGCGCCCGAGATTTGGATGGATTCAACATAAATGTTTGGACCCGAGATAACAAAACCGACACCGAACACTTCAGCTCGCCCAGCTTTGAATCCGATAGCTTGCCAAGGCCCTGAATGGGGGATGCTGGGTCTCTCAAGAGGATAAAGTCATTATGCATAGGTTCCCACCATATAATTAAATGGGCGGAAAGCGATTTCGCCCTAGGAATCGCACCATGGTGACAGTTAAATGTATTATAAGGCTGTGGCCAGAGAATAGGATCGTCGTCTGCATAGAGGCTGTTGGCACGCATCATTACCCTATGGTCTCCAACTGGCGGTTCAGGGATGAAAGTTCGATTAGGAGTGGTGACAAAATATTTTCCATCCATGAGGAGAGCCCCGACTTTGCCATCTGTCACACTAATGGGCCCTGTAAGAACGCATTTAGCAGGCAAGCCATCGCAAACTCAAGATTCAACATACTATAATCAACTTGAAACCTCAGCAAATCATGATCCACAAGTACGGCAGTCATTTTGATGAGTTCCTGCTAGCCCATGAGAATACTACTTAGTACTAGGAAGAGAGGTACAGGCAAGGGCTTACAGATGATGTTGAGCCTTCAAGGTGCCAAAGGCAACCCAAATGCCAAGTGGGAGGACTCGCCAGAAGATATCCACAGGCAACTTGAACTTGAAGTCGGACTCAGAATGATCCAAATGTAAGATTGAGTGACGAAAAGTCAGACTCAAGGCAGGTGACAAAATGTCAGACCTGCAGGTGACGAAAAAAGAGTAGGAGACAAATATGGAATGCTGAAAGAGACAAGCAGCAAAAATTGGAGGAGTTCCGACGAAGCCTCAAGAGCCTGAGGCCTTTGAAGGAAACTGGCACGCAAGTTCAAGTTGCTACCAATAGTAATGTGGTGTTTCTCATGCTAATGTAGGGTTAAGGTTAACCATGGGCAAATCTTACACGGCCACCAAAATCTCTCAGTGCACGTGTCAAGGTTGACCAAGAATAAGATCAGGTGATTATTGAACTGTCAGGCTGTTTCAAGTTGCGCTATCGTTGCAATCCTCTTCCTTCCAAATCATTGCAATAATTCTTGCCACCACCGTGACTCTGCCACTGGCAGTGACTGAGTCATCCCCACTAGTACAGAGCCTATTTCAGTCTCTTTTCTGGTATGTGAATTGAGTCTACGCCACCGATATAACAGTATACCGATTATCATTATCATTCGGCTGATTAGATGGACTCGGATTACCTCAAGCCCACTGGTGCACAAACTCGGAAATCCACAGGTTTTACTAGTAGATCTGAGCCCCTTCTCGCCAATGTGGAGGGTCAGCCTGAGGCTGTGGACAGCGCTCCAAGTCCAAATTTAGCGCCTACTCGTCGTTGGGCACATCGCTTCTGGTTCCGGAACTGGAACTTGAACATCTTCAAGTCCAAATCCAGTGCTCCCACCAGTGCGGGTTCCAGCATCCAGGGCTCAAATACGGCTTCCGACTCAGAGTGCCCGGTTCCAGGTCGACTTGAAGAAGTGAGCAGATTCCCCAGCTTGGGGTTTATGAGCCTTGCCAACTTCACTGACTTGCAATGGCAGACTCACAACCAGAGGCCCACTGGTTGCATTTCAAGAAGCACATCCCCAGTGTCCGAGTCCACATCCAAGCTTGATGATATTTCCTCCCCCCCAGGAGCCTTCCAGTCCTTACATTCACTGGCCCATTCCCTTGTAAACGACACAGTAGCTCCAGAATCTGGGACTCGGGCTGAATTCCCTGTTGCCAGTGCGCAAACTTCACATTCGGACCCAACTTCAAATTGGGAATACAGCTCAACTCTGCACCCGCTCAAGCTGGCGGAATGTATTCTATCATTTCGCACCACCACATTTTTGTCTGCTAGTCTCCCGAGGTTTTTGATGAAACCCCAGCCAGGCGATGGAGTGGAGCATGGGCCAGCTTCTAAACCCATTCAGCGAGAGTTGAGGGTGGTCACTGCTGTTTCTCATGTATGTGTACGCAATCAGGAAATTGTGGCAGTTGCAGCCCAGCAACCACTGACCGCTGCCATGGGAAGTGTATTCCAGGTCATAGTCTGTTATAACGATAATGATGTTGATCATAAACAGGTGGACGACCAGTGGAAATTGTGTGCCACGGCAAATTACATCAATCAAGAGGACCCACAGCTGCAGGATTGCCTCAGTGGCAAATTACATGAACCTGTCATACTCGATGTGAAGGAAGTTGAGTTGCCCACACTCATTGCATTGGGCTCGGAGTATGCAGAACTCAAGGGATATGCCACATGGGACGCGTACATTGGGTTCAAACTATTTCATTGGAAGTTTTTTCTCATATCTTTGATCAGACATCTCTGAAAGTTCAAAGTTCACATAGCCATTCTGTGTAGGTTGATTTCTCACATCATTAAAGACCCATCATCACGGGAGGGCTTGAGGGCACTTTGGAATTATGTCATCGCCGCATGTACCCCAAAAATTCACACTTGCTTCACACATCATCGTTCCATGGACTTCATTCATGCTCTCTGGGCCATGGACCCTGATTCCGTCAAATTCAATGCGGTGCTGATTCCCCCATTGATCAAGCCACTTTCCCCCATCCGTTGACAGATGCAGATCTCATTGAATGTCTTGGTGCTCTCAGCAACATCCTTCGCCAGGGTGCAGACAAACACCTCCCTCCGTTAATCAAGCGGGAGAAAGAAATACACACAAATAAAAATCTCTCCTTGTATACTGAATCAACTTGTGGTCACTTTCACTGGCTCTTCAATGAACTCATCACTCGGTTCGAGCATGTTCTTGGCCTCATGAGTAAGGTGTGAGGTGAAGTGTTGCCTCCCTCCGAATTTATGAAACATGTGTATGCTGCTTGGGTCATAGGAGAAGCTCTTCACTCGTTAGCTTGGAGCCGGGCCATTCAGATTCATTTGAAGATGATCGCACCACAACTTATGACGTCTTATAAGTGTTCCGCTCTCAATTTGCCCCTCGTGCAAACCGTCAACGACAATTTCGATTGGCTTGTTGACGTTGATGACATCTCCCAATGGTTTTGGGATTGGTCCCGTTTACTTGTTGTTCATCTTCAAGCTCCCATGATCATTCACGGACAGGTTTCTAGCAGTGAATTTCAAGCCCGTTACAAATCGGTGTCTGCAAAGGTACTTTGTCCTCCTGTCGTATCTCCAGGGCTGCTTTCTTTCAAAAAACTTCTAAATTCAACCCACTTCCCCACGACATCACCTAAATCTGCTTACATGAACAAGGATATCATCAAGTTTGTGTGGCAGAAAATCAGGCTCCTCCAGGCCTGGAAGCAGCTTAAGGTCCTCAGGCAGCTTGTCGAAGCCAACCTGAAGTCATTGGACAATCAGGGGTCACTAGATGGGCTTAACTGTAAATTGAAGGCTTATAGACCATTGTTCAGGAACATCACAGAGATTCTCCTAGCAAAACTTGGAGAGGCTGGATCTCCAGATGATCAATATTTCACACTCACTTCAACAGTAGGGGCTGTAAATGATTCATACAAGTCATATACACAAGCGAGGCATGCATTTCACTGACAAGTTTTTGGGGACCAAGCATCAAATAATCCACCATTGAAGGATGCAGAACAAGCTTACATATTACGGGATCGAATTGCTGAGTTCTTCAACGAGCTCCAAAAACTGATGCCCGATCAGAATCATGAAGGGTTTTTCAACTCTATTTTGAAGGAGAGAAGCGAGTTTGAGGAAGGGGAAAAGTCTGGGGGAAAGGAGAAGGGAAAAGGGAAGGGGAAGGAGCATCATGTTGGTTTGGAGTGGCCTGCTGTAGGGCGTCCGCATTGTGAAGCTTGGCTGGCCCTCCTGATCACTCTGCTGTGGTGAAATCAAGCTAACCCAAAATCGCCGCCGCTTCATAGCTCCCTCCAGGCCATAAAAGAACATTTCCAGGTGTGTTGTATTTACTTTACATAGTCTCAATGACCGTAATGCTCATAATGGCACAAGGGAATGGGATTCATCATAGGGGTATCCAAGCCATGTTGCTCCACCTACTCCACATGTTGTCAATGGCAGTTCCGAGCAGGCCGCACTTTGTCTGGAGAGCCTGCCCCTCGGGGGTACCAGCGCTTTCATTACCCATTTACCTTCCAGATGATATGGCTCACCAGCTGAACATGAAATTTGGGGCATTGCTCAGAGATCGAATTGTCAAGCTCATGCCAGCGAATTTCAAAACAGGAAGGGCTCGTGTTGAGACCATGAATTCAGAACGCCTCTCCGTCGATAGCACGTACAACGAACACATCATTCAACAGCATCGGAAAGCAGGTCTTCGTTGTGCCACGCCCCAGGCTGGTGATTTTCTATATTCATCCGAGTCCCCCAGGTAGAACCCGCCGCAATGAACAGTTGTTAGTGCGACATTGGACTCGGAGGTGCCACAGCCTTCAAATCGGAGCGCATTGGCACATGTTATCTTTCAA
>QLOJ01011222.1:0-22093 GCA_003313625.1 Tricholoma saponaceum
AGAAGAGAAGTAAAGCTAAGCCAACAGTTATCATTCCAGGGAATGATGAGAAAGCCGAGAAAGAAGATGAGAAATAAAACACATTGGACTCTACTAGAATGTTGTGGTTTCATCGTGGCTTTGACGTGAACGTTACCACTTCGACGAGCCCATCTATGGATGCGACATGCCCGTCGACTTAGGAACGCCAGTCATGAATAAAATGCCACCGAAATCGCGTGCCATGGACCCAGAAGGCGACCTGTTTTATGGTGGGGCAGTATGTTTTGAGCTTGGCCGCAAGCCCGCGCTGGGCAGGGACCACCAGTGGGGATTCCAGCGCGAAATATCAAGCCGGATGGAGCGGAGGTAGTGCAGATTCATGAGGGACTCGAGGGATTTGTGGTGCTGAAATGTAAGAAAAAATATAACAAAGATGAAACCATATTGGTTTGAAGACTAACTTGAACGTTAGCACCCTGGTTTAGCGTCAATAACAACAAAGAAAGAAAGAAATAGAACACTCACCGACCTAAGTATTGCGTTTAGACCATGAATATTGGTTTATCGTTAACGAAATGGAGCATTCACCTAACCCCCCAGATCCATTACATTAATCATAAACCTTTCATTGACATCTTCGTCATAACCATGGCTTCTCCGTGTGACTTGACTGACGTAACTTTCGTTGTCGAAATGCCGCCGTTGGTTTGTATTCGTAAGGGCGAAGATGGTAACTTGGAACATTCTGGTGGGGGTGCTGAAATGAAGATCGAAGATTGAACTACGTCAACAAGCAATCCAACATACCAAAACGATCGCTCCTTCCACTACATACACAGTCACCCCGTTCTTCCACTGTGAGGTCTCGATAACTCGTTAACCCCAACCATGGGTATTCAGAAAGGCTGCACACAACAATTTAGTGATGACTGGACAACGGAATGGAAGGTGTCAAATAACACGATAGACGGTGTGGATGTTAGAGCGTGCGCATGAGGTCTGGAGACGATGCAGACGAGATCTGTATAATGACAATGGTTAAAGAAAGATGACGGGAATCACCGTAGAACTTCGAATCTAGGAACAAGATGGAATACTATCATCTTGTTTTTGTGCCTGGACTCGGACGTCGAAATCATCCGACAGATAATCAAGACACAGCCGCTGAACTCGGTGTTCGCCGATACGGCCCAGGCTGTACCGTAACTTGAACATGTCGGTGTATACTTGCATACTAGTACATCTTGACGCGCCTCAGACCCACAGGTCCTGCCTGGCGATGCTTGTGAAGAGAGCTTTCACGTATCAAAGTCTACATCGCCCAACCAATAAATTTTAATGCTGCGATTGCTGTGATGATTGTGAGTAGTACTTGAGCTCCAAGGTCCTCAGTGTTAAAACTCGCTTCCTCTGCGCATACTCTTGCTCTTAACCTCAGGCTGACATGTCTTCCTCCAGTCCTGATACATCCTCTTCCTCGAGCTCCTCCCGCCCACCGCGGGACTTGGAAGATACATTGACCTTTAGCAGACATATCACACCAGTAAAAGACTGGTATAATCGACAATCACAAGAAAGTTCCACTGTTATCAAGAGGATGCAACTTCGCACGGAATATGCCCCACCTTACCACCAGTTCATCGTAATACAGACCCAGGGTGAGCTTGAACTAGGTCGTGCATATCGCGTGGATCGGGGAAGGGAAAAAGAAGGGTGGTCAGTTATCGACACAATCAAGAAGCTGGGTGTCCCGTCACGAGACACGATTGCAGTTCTTCAGCAACCGGTGGAGGAGCTAGAGAAAACGTCGCACTGTACAATAGAGTTGCGTTGCAGCGATGGCGACACTCTCGACTTGTCGCTTATCCTTGGCGTTTGCTTCCGCATCCACAATAACTGGGGGAAGCGGTACAAGTTGTTGGCCCAAAATTGTTATTTCTTTGCACGGACAATCTTCAACCTTTGCGACGATAAGCTGAACAAAGAATCATCAAGATTAAAGAGTATCTGGAGGTGCATATTCATGACAGCTTACAGATTGTCGGCGGTGCTGATATGGTCGTTGTTGTACATATTGGCAATGGAGATACTGCCACTCACCCCGCTTGAGGGCATGCCTGGATTTCTGCTCGGGTTGGGGATCGGGATCCTGCTCGTCCCGATCATGTTGCTGAGCTGCCTACAGTTAACTGTTGCATCTGCTGTGCGAGATATGGTGGCCCATGCGGTTAAGTGGGAGCGGGAGCTGGAGCAGGAACAGGAGCAGGGAGGAGTGCCCCGGGCTTTGGGGCTGGAGGAGATTGAGCGGCTCAGGTCGCTAGATATCACACTGGGTCGGATTCAGAAGCGGGTGCAAATGGTAGAGAGACGGAGGCAATTAATATTGTTTGTGCAGAGACAGCCACTGTTTCTTTTCGGACCAGTAGTGCTAATGCCATCAATGTCAGGATTTTTGCTGTGGCAGGGGCACTGGCACTGGCTAATAGGAGTCGGAGTTATTACCGCCCATGGTATATCTTGGATCCTGGTATCATCATTGTGCCTAGTCGCGCCACTGTTCTTTCGCTGGCAGTCAGACCGGAGAAAAGCAACATGCACCGTGACTCACCGAGGTGGCGGTCCATTGGACACTGACATCGAAAAGGGTGGAGTTGTTGGTATTGATGCTCCCGTAAAGCCAGGGCAGGAACCGGGGATAGATTTAGCAGCGACAAGGAGGCCAGCGCACTGTGGTGAAAGTGGGGCAGCTGCTACTACAGAAGCAGACCAAGCAGAGGCGGAAGTAGTCACAGGGACAGAAACAGAAGCGGGGAACGACAATGATCAGGAGGGAGCCGATTCAGCCGAACCCGCATAGAAAATGGACTCAACCAGATTGCTAGGCTTGGATTTTGTTTTCATCATCTCTTCTGAACTATGATTAATGGCTTGTGCCCGTAACATCTTTATCTTCATTAATGATATTCCTGTGTTTTGTTTTTCATGTATCTTTGTCAGTACCTATAATAATGGCTATATCGGACGATACTTACTAGTACGGACTCGGAATTAGATAATTTAGATTGAATGACATTCTACAATAGAATTATAATTAATTTACAACGTCGACAAATGATAACGATGAAAGAAAACGACCTTTTGGAACCATGGTCGTCTGTCGATAAACCACCAGTCTACACATTGTTTTGTACAGTGACGACCTGACGACTGCCCCATAATCTACAATAAGACCGTCAGGTTTGTGTTTGTGCGACAGCGATAGCACTTGCCATACGGGAGAGCCATCTTAATGTCACGAAGAGCAACTCCGGATCCATAACTTGAAGCAAGAAGAGACCCACGATGACAGTCGACTCAATTCAAACAGGACCGTGGAGGGATAGAAAATGTCTCTCAGCGCTCGAGGTTCTGCACGGGATAGTAGGACGCATCCGAGAAAGAAATAGAACCTCACCGAGTCACCAAACCTAGCTGTCCAACCCTCCTCAATGCGAGGTAAACCTAGTATAAACGACACAGCAGCTGTTAGTAACATATGTTCATCCCACCGTATCGAGAACGAAAGCAGGCTTCATTGCAGTATGATGGTCATCCCAAACTGCAGTAGAAATATAATTAGTTTACAACATCGACAAAATAACGATGAAAGAAAACGACCTTGTGGCATGTCCGTCCGTCGATAAACAACTAGCCCCTCCGAGTCGATATTCGATATTCTCTTGTACAATGACGACCGTCCCATAGTATTCCGCAACAGCACTCGCTGCATGACCGTGACATGACAAGCTACGAATGCCCATGGGCAAGTTGATGTAATGGTTGAGCACAAGCTGGACAACGTCCCGCGGCATGGCAGTGCATGGCACAGAGATAGGATGGCAACTTCTAGTGTCATGAAATTGGGCGAGCGAACAAGTGGGCGTGGGTACCCTAGAGGCGGATGAAGCCTGGGTCGAGATCTTTGGTTGTAAGGATAGTCGTCTTGAAGAGAAACTCGGGAACGTTCTTGTTCGAAAAGGCTGTCTTTGTTCTCAAATCAACAGAAGAATAAATTGAAGCAGCACCGTGAAGATGGACGGACATTCAAAAGTTGTGGGACACTGAGCCACCTGTAGGCTGTTCCGCGCTGTTCCGCTCCGAGTTAAATTCTAGATCTGCGAGGTGCCCGTCTACTGTTGTAAAGTCTACCACCGTATGGGAATTCTAGACGTTATTCCACTGTAATTGGCATGGCTGCGTTCAAGCGATCCAAAACTTGAACTCAATTTCTTCTACGCCTCTGCTCAGCGCTCATCCCTTTGTTCCGCAACATTCCTCAACCCCCAACACAGAGTACCGCCAGCTTCCCTTTTGACACCCGCACCATATAGACTTTCCGTTGATCGCCTATAAGTACATGCCATGCTGCACAACACCACGAGTCGACCACTATCGGGATTGAGGAGGATTGGTTCAGTTTCAAAGTGCGTTTTTTCTCCCTTGCAGAAGTTCAACTTACTGAGAGCGTTACAGATAAACTGGGACTTGGATCAAACAGTTCTTCACAGAGGGCCCAGACTTCGACTCCCCTACCAGCCTAAGCTGTTACAGCTCAACCGAAACTAGCCAACCCCAGATCTTGTCCACAAACTGCCTGACCGAACTGCGCCCAAGACGCATGCACCATCGTTCTCCTCCCCACCAAAAAAGACACGAAGTTATGGTCAGACTACGGGAGACTACATCCGAAGGCATATCAACAAGATCTATGATCCAACCGCTGGCGGAGTTCTCATTCATTCTTATCAGTACACTACGCTGCAGCTTATGCATGACTGTCTACCTCCCCGATTCTCCACTGTCTACCCCTCGAGTACCGCTGGCAACTTCCCACGGCCCTCAGACCAAGCTATCACATCATCTGCAAAATCGTCGTCCAGATAATCGAGAGGCCCTGAAAACCAACTGATCAGTCCTGCAAGGCACCAGATTCAGGTAAGTATAAATAACCGTTACCAGGATTCAAAATGAGCTTGTCCCATTCATCTCTCTGTCGTTTTTCTTCGTCTGTGAGAGGCTTTGCGGCCATAATCGCCACATACTCGTCTATTAATGCCTTTGCTTTGTTGTCATCCTCAATCTGGAGTGCTCTTCAACATCTTGGAATTGTGAAATCAACCAACTACAAACCGCTAAGAGGTGTTCCGGAATGACGGTTAGGCCACCATAGCGAGTCTTCAGAATGATTGTGAGGTGATGTGATTAAGGGGTATATACAAGCCACGCACACGATCTTTATTGAATAACCAAGGATGTGCCCCAATGATCAAGTTTTCTCTGGGGATGGTGCCAGCAGGCTTTCTGGCTGAACATCCAGAATTGGGTTTCTGAAAATGTTTAGGGAGCATGACAGTTGCCAGAATAACATGATTACCTTGGAAGGGCCTGGGTCAATGTTTAAGTTCATCATGGGTGTCTACAAGTCTGTGTGACCCCCTAAATGATTTCCCAAACATGTCGCTGTAACCACTGTCTCCGATCGTCACACCTCCGAATGGTAAAGATCTGCATTCAAGATTGGTTCTCTTACCTCAACACTCATAACCTCCTTCTCGATAACCAACTACACAACCTCACGAGTCACAACAAAGTCTCTGAGACACATCAGCGAGCTAGCCGATCTGGCCCGGTGTTATTAAATAACTCAAGCGTTCACATAAACGTCCGAGTCAGCTCTACACTTTCTGTTCTGCTTCTACCATTGTCCTAAGCTTTACTCCGCGTGATGAACGCTGATCTCTAAACAGCCCGTGAGACCCTCTCTCTGGGTTTCTAGTATGGCCCAGCCCTGGGCACCATGTATATTCAATCTACTCGTTCCCACCCCAATGGCTCAGCCACTCCTCGCCTATCATGATCTTGCACTTTTCAACATTGGATATACACTATACCGAGAAAGGCAGTGACATCTCCAAAGAATTCGAAATCATTGCCAGACGTGAGCTACTTTGTCGGCTAATTGATGCACTTATCCAGAATCTGCATCCTCTGTTGCTCCTCCGGCCTCGAGTCGGTACCAGCAACTGTTTGGGGGTTTCCATTCATTTCAATATGGAGACTTGTGCCCGAGTTGGGTTTGTTGAATCTGGGGTGAACGATTTCTACCGTTACCACCAATTTTGTATTTGGTAGAATGGTCTTATACATCGAGGTATGCGAAAGTCTTTACAAATCTAATCTAAGTTCACATACTAATGAATCTGGGAGCGGACGCGACTGGCTGGAATTCGAGAAACGGAATCTGTGCTTCCGACAAGTGACAAGGAACAGATTCTGGCCTACCACCGTGACGCCGGGGGTGAGCTGAGGAATGACTACGGGAACCCAAAATGAGAAGCAAGCCCAAACCTCTCAGGCACACACAGTCATTATGCATTATGAGCTAGTCCGTTTGCTGCGCATATGTCTGGTGTCTTATAGTCAACGCTTTCTATAAATTATTGAAATCAACGGCTATATCAAGCGGTACAGATACTAACTTCAAATGATGGGTGCGGGGCGGGTTAGGTTTGGGTCCCGCTGTGGTCAAATGGAATGTGGGTAAGGTGCACCCGTTCGACTCAGACTTCGCGAGGCAATGTCGACCTGAATGTGAGGTATAGTTTGTGATATTGCATTCTCTCTCTCTCTCTTCACTTCGTAATTATCACTAGGGTCCTAAAACCAGCTCTCTCGTTTGGTGAGAATTGGGCCTAATCAGTGCACATATTTTGAGAAGAGAAAATTCTCGCGTACGACATCCGAACGAGAACCTGTTCCAGGAGGGTCCCAATAGTAGGTGTGGAGGCCTAGAAAAGGATCTGGCCATAGTCTGTACGCCTTGTAGGAGTACTGCGTAGATGTCTTGACTTGATCCGCAGTCGCGCCACTCACAGTACGTCAGACACAGCAGAAAAAGTAGCCTCAGGCGCAACATGTGGATCTGAACAAGGTGTGAAAATATCAGCTAGACCCATGTTGCATACGCAAAATCGTGTACAGGGAATGCGATGGCTAACACGTATTGAGCGGTAACATCGGCCTTCTCCTGATGCAGCGGTGCGGAGGATGACCGTAAGACCAGTGCTTGCTCAAAGAGTCCACGTGCACATTGCACAAACGGCTTTCCGCATGAGGCATCCAACAGTAGGGCCGATGCCCATGGTGCCATAAGAATCATTAATCCACATCTGCCGAAGACCAAAGAGCGTAAAAAAGCGATCGGCGGAACTACAGGTATGTGCCAGTGAGCCAAGGGGACCCGCAGCATCGTAAAACACTGGAATAGCCTGAGGGAGGAGATATTAATAAGAAAGCGGTTCGAAGCGCAGTTGAAGATATTGTATGTATGCGTACCACAGTATGTACCATGCGGTCCTTTTTCACCAACTCCAGAACAAACGTCCACCCAGACCAAGAGTTACAGTATCCCACCTGCACTTTCATCCGAACCTCTTCGTCGACAAACACGAGAGCACCGCTGAAATCCCCACAAGCACATACTGTCTTCTAGGCAAGAGAGGTTGCGAGGTCGTCGTACATTTCCAAGGTCATAGCGACTCAGACAAAGAGACATGTAAAGAAAGACATATAGTTCGGATGATATACGGCCACGAATTGCATGAATCACAAGAATGTCGAGAGCGAGACAAGACTCCAAGTCGGAAAGCTTTGTCCACGATCATGTCAAGGTTCTTGTATGAGCAAATGCCGGGCTTCCATTGACACGTCAAACTAGTTGAAGAAGTCTCAGTGAAACTGGTGTCGAGAAAGATATGTAGAGCTTGAAGAAAACAACTTGGACTGAAGCGGCATCGGGATGTCGATGAATGATGCGAACTGGCAAGACCCAGGTCTAGACTCCGACTCCCATGATCAGGTTCATTCTCATGCACGCGGCCAGGTCAGTCTGCTTAACTCAAACTGAAGGAACCCTTCTTAAACACCACCGTGACATATCTAAAGAATCGTCAAGGCAAAATCCGGCTATCGAAATGGTATGTTCCATATGATGACGATGAGAAGGTTAGTAGCTGTGGATGTTAGTATACACTGCGACTTGACTCAAAAGACAGTCTGCTAACTCGTAAGTAGGTTCGGCTTTGGGGGGAAGTCCATAGACTGGTAGCTCCTAGGGACCAGAAATATCAGTCAAACTTCATAGAGGTGCGTGCTCTCCAGGGTGTAGGCTAACCCGAGTCGCTAACTTGAAACATCTTTAAGTTTAGGTGAGCGTCCCATTTTCTCACCTTTGGTCGGTCCACTACAAATCGATGGTTGTGTTCTACAGCCGCGATTCATAAACTAGCTTGAATATTGAGCCCAAGAGAGGCTTGGGTATCGATCGTTCTTGCTCGAGACATTCTGGCGAGACGTGGTGCTACCTCATCTCCCCTACTCCGATTTCAAGCATTCCTTTTGATAAGGTGGGATGGGCGTTTGTTGGTGTTTATAGCTGGTACATATCGTTTACGTCTCGCTGAGGAAGGTTGGACAGCTAGGCTTAGTGAGTCGGTGAATGTTCTATGGCTCGTTGTTTACGCTAAATCGGTTACAGTTACAGTTGGCTCAAGATGATACACTTTGCCCCATCCTGTTCTCGACAACATTTCAAGCTACACAACCCGCTGCGGAGTGCCCGCTTGTCTGTAAACCGCCCAGAACTCCCGCCATTTACTGCGATCCACATCTGATGAAAATGCGTAAACACCCCTCTGCGTCTATGCATAACAGTCGTGTGGTAGGGATTTGGATGGCAAGCCGATCTACAAAGTTGGCCCACTGTTTCTCATTCTTCCCTCGCACCGACATCGTCATTCTCGGATGACACCCTTCATTATGACCCTTGCTTCCTTCTAGCTTGAACCAAGGCGGCGGGTTCATGTCTCCTAATTGCTACAGTAATACTCGTGGACACTAACCGCAATATTAGTTGTCAATGTCTATCTTGTTCGAGAGCTAGGCAACTCTGGCCAGTGCTACAAGGCCGACGCTGATTATCTGACTATCTGGTAAGCTTATCCTTATCCTTTATTTTTGGACTAACTCTGATGCATAGCTGTCATCAGCAGGCGTACTTTTATTTAAGGAGGAGGACGTTTTGTTTCACCGGAGAAGTGTGGTACCTACTGCAAAGTCGTTGTGGTTATGGCAGCATGTAATGTGTCTGCTTGCGTGGTCGGCAAGGCGACGTAACTCCGTCCTGCGGGCCGAAGTTTATAGAAGTTTACTCCTCAATGGCGATGTGCAAGCCCGGGGAGTTCTGATCACTACATCGTCCGCATGGAGCCAAACGTGAGCGCCGTGAGCGTCACAGCATAGCAAACCCAACTATCGCGCTCACCGACCGAGATCTGATGGCGCTTCACATCCAGATCTAGTGCTCATACCCATCTGTACACCTCGGCAACCAGAATTGATTCCGGAGGAGCTTTGACGATCTAAAGTGATTCGAGGACCGTCGCAATTTTGGCTGTCTCGAAAATCGCCTACATACTCTAACCGCATCTGCCAAGGGGGTGCTGCATCGAAAAGATTTTTTTGCTACGGCTACCGGTACGGGATTCCCGGGCCGGCACCCCCTTGGCATCACAGGTTCTGTGTGAAAGATTCACTTATGAATCGGTATGATACCCTGACTGCAACGTTTTCTGAGTCTGATATGGATGTCGAATGTCTCAGTACTGGCTTAGTTCCAAACATGGAATACCCGAACCTCAGATTCTGAACCGCCGATGATGAACATGACCGCTACCACACTTCCGGACTTACGTTAAGATTAAGGGCGATCCGAGCCACTAATGTGGCAGGTACGGCTGTAAGATGTTTCATGATAATTAACTGCGAATCTGAGTGCTCTGATCGCTAAACATAGATTCGAAGTGGCATCTTTGGATAAGTACAGTCTATAGTCATATGGCGTACTATTGTAAGTAAGTCCATGAAAAGTAGGGGGCAGACTTTTATTAATCTTATCATTTGCAGCTCATCTCCTTGACGCATTCTTCAAGATTCACTCCAGTCCAATCTTTATCACGTCTGGAACCGACGTCTGACGGATCAATTCAAGATCTTCAATTAACGTCCTTTGTTATAAATTTCCCACAGTCGTCCACTCCTGGCGCTTAACTTCAGTTAATCATTGATCAAATCTGCCTAATCATACCGGACCCCCGCCGATTTCCAGATGTTGACGCCATTATAAGTCGCCAGCGACTCGTGATATTGAATTTGCCGTTGGGCGGTTATCAAATTGAGTCAGAACTACGAAAGACACTGCTTCGGTTGTGCTTCAATATGATAAGATACATCTCACAGTGGGGAAGGGGGTCGTTAATATTCATAAATGCTTATCAACAATATTCTTACGCAGCATCCGAGTCGTGCTGTGCACTAGTGACATTTGGATTGCCTTGGAGAATCGTGATCTAACGATTCGGGTTTGGGTTGTCGGTCCGTGAATCGCACCGAAGATCCTATATATTTGCTTATCTGACAACTTGATCCACGCCTTCAACATCCCCTCCGCAACTCTGTCGTAAGGTATCCACCCCGCCGTTGACTTGTTGTCTTGCCATGGATATCACGTCTCAAATGGATGGAATGTATTGGGGTACGTAGTTACTTCCCTTGCTGATTTCGGATCTTTGCAACAGCTCATTTTCTCTAGGCACTATATTATCGACCATGTACGATGTGCAATTTTTTCTCAACAAATCATTTTAACTTTTGAACCAAGGCTCTTTGGCATCACTATTGTTCAAGGCTGGATCTACGCCAATAACAACAAAGACAGATGGTATATTCGCGTCCTCGTAAGTCGTCTGCGTAATATTGTTGAGGAAGTGTCATGGTATTGATTTGAATCAGGTTGCTGTCATGATGTGGGTGGAATATCTTTAGACTAGATTGAGCCTTGACACGTCAAGTTGTTTGCAGCCTGCTGGATCTTGCTACCACATGTCTGAATTGTCAGATCCTCCGATACTATTTGGTATATATTTTGCATCTCCCTCCGACTAGCTTCACACTGGTTTTCTAATGGCAGATGACAAACTTCGGGAACCCCTTAGCACTTCTTATATTGACTCAGTGTGTATTATTTTTTTATTCCCCGTTGCAGGCAGGAACTTATTGGATTGATCGATATATCTGGATTAGAGGTGTAAACGCGAATATAGCCATTACTACTGTTGTGGCCTACATGTATGTTTCGAGCGCCTCTTCTTTGTCAAGATATTAACCTTTCGATCTTTCAGGGCCGGGCTATTTTTTGCATCACGAATCTATTTACGTGAGTGACGTCAACAGTGTGGCAATTTGTGTTCCTCGATTAATGGATGGTACACTCCATCAGTCGAAAAGGGCAATCTATGGATTCCGGGAATCATCGTAAGCACGGTTTCCCTACGTAATATCATGTGTTTCTCAACATATAACAGACTCTCTGTGCTACTGGTGCTCTTGGTGGATATTCTCATGCTCTTTATTTACATGTATGCTAACCTGATGACTGTTAAATGCCACTTCAGTCACTATGTCCAGTGGGTTAGCACTTTCTCGTTGGAAATATTGTGCTTGATAGAAGATATCTAGTTGAAGTTGACGCTAGTCGGAAGGACCCCCGGTTGGCCACAAACTCATCCGATGGCATACAGGTTCGATCGTTAAAGCCATACTAATAGTTTCTCAGATGACTAACAAGGAACCCTCCAGGATCAGATACGAGTCGCAATTAGCCTTGGCTTGATCGGAATCGTCGACTTGATCACAATGGTTGTACTGTATAGGAAGCTATTCAACACAGAAACCCGTAGCAAAAGGTGATATCCTGCTTCTTTTTTTTCCTTTTTGAAAATCTTACATGGAGTTGAACAGGATACAGTCACTGTTACAAAGGTTGATCCTATGGATTGTTACAAGATGCACGCTTGTGACGCTCAATCAAATCACCCTCCTGATTGTGTATGTAACACAGACAAATACCCTTAACTGGTGCATGCATTCTAGCCTTTCTTCATATTAATGCGAGATTCTCATGTTTCTTTCATCAGGATGCCATTTCTCATGTTTGACCCGCAACTTCATGTCATCACTATGGGTGAGTGTGGACATCTCCTGGGTCTAGAAGTGACTAATGTATGTACTTCAGTGGCCATGTAAACTATTCAGCTTCATGGTACATATCGGATGCTAAAGTTTACTGCAAAGGCTCAACACACGAACGTCCATGACTACGGAACCAAATGCGGCTGTCACATCGATATTATTTACACGGAACATCGATATCGAGCGTAAAGGGAGATCGTTCAACTCCATGAATACCGCTGTCGCAGATGGCTCTCACAGCCTCGGGCCACAGGACATGACGCATCTTGGCAGTATATCTGAGCCGGATATTGTGAGTATTGACATCTCATGCAACATTCAATCGCCTCACTCCTAGCAGCCTGAAAACCACACCAGCGACATGCTAAATATCCACCCTGGGCGTAAGTGGATATAACAGTGGTAGTGAATATCACAGCTGACTCTGGCGAACTTAGGAGCTTCGCCGTCTTCTGCTGCCACGCAGAGTTGGTCTGATTCGTCATCTCGGAGAGGACCGGCGACGTTTGACGTTGAAGCGGCCACGAGTCCTCCTTATCCGTAGCCTTGAAGGAGAAACGGCGTACCGTACATTGGTGATGGTGTTCTCCAAGGTGTTGATATATCGCGTTCTCATGTCCACGACCAGCTGAACCTGTGTAGCTGGCATAGACACATCTACTTTATTGTTCTTTGGTCTGCATTTTGTTGACTTCCATGGTGCTCTAGAACCGGTCGGGCACGTGGCGGAACTGGGAAGGAGGTCAATTGGACCGTGGAGTTTATGAGGATGGAGACGTTGGAGCACGAATGTAAGCTGGTGCGGTGGGAGATCTTGAAGGAACAATGAATGAAGAAACGTTCGTTCGTTATGTATTTATGACTCGACAACATGTGTCAGCCAGTTTGATCAAGCAGGGAGTCGTTTATTTGGATACCGGGAAGAAAGCCGCTACAGCTCCGTAGTAACAAATAACTAGAAACGCCTTAGTCTTGCAACAACTTGTGAAAGTTCGTTGACGCACTCAACGAACTTTGGCTTATTTGCGTATCACGTGGTTGCGTCACAACCTGCCAGGTGAATCAACTTGATCGTCAATTTTCGTTATGCCGGACTCTTCTTTTGTCTGTGTGGATGCGAACGATAATGAGTTCATCTGAAAGCTATTCATTTGTTCGTCGAGATCTTAGGTGAGGCTTTTCCTTGTCCCTGGTTTTACATTGACTACTGATCTCATCCCAGATTCATTTTTCGATAACGTCTGCGAGTTGGACCTAGTTTTCAACTTCTACAAGGTGCGTCACCTACTACTAAGTTACAGGTAGCTTGCGTTTCGTGCCCTTATCTTGTAAATCCTCAGGTTTACGCGATTCTTGATGAAATATTTCTGGCGGGGGAGATTGAAGAGACGAGTAAAGACATGGTGTTATCTCGGCTAGAGTCATTGGAAAAGCTTGAATGATATTGGCCTTGAGGGTCCGCGCATGCGCTATGTCCAACTTCCCTTATAAAGGTTAAAAGGATGGTAAGTCCCGATGCTTCTTTGACGACCGTGACACACGATGAATATGACGAGGAAGAAGGTTGCTAACAGCTTCTGGAGATCTTACTTTCCCTTTGACATTGTCATTGACGAGGGTGTGTTGTGTTTGAGTGAGATATATCGAACATGAATCTATGCGCGTCGAGGTGTCAAGAGTTGACTGACTCTAAGCATTGTATAGGTTCCTGGTCATGATTTACAGAATTTCGCATTTCAAAGTTCAGGAGACAGATGATATACAACGGCGCTGCGATTAAATCCAAAGATCTGCATTTACTGGTGACATTCGTTTCGCTCTAAAACGAAAGTCGTCATCCAATTTCGCACAGTTCCAGAACAAGGTCAGTCGTACTCTATATCTATGGTTTTCAGACTTATATAAAACAATAACGTTTACTTCTACAGCTCGATGATATTACAAACATCCTCCCCAAGAGTCCGTGCACGATCCCAGAAAACCCACTGATTACCTATTTCGAAGACTTGTTTATCTCCTGCTGCGCCTCACCCTTCTTCTTCTGAACGTTACCTGTAACGACAGGAAGTTATCACATCAGTGACTGCAGAATTTATCAAAGGAATGGACAACTGACCTGAAGCCTGCTGAGAATTATCTCCAGTGACCGCGCCTACGACTGTGTCTTTGTAGCCGGCGAGACGATCCTTAGTGCCCTCGGCGTAGCCCTTAGCTTGAGCGGCCTTAACCTCGGCCTCTCCTTCAGCATGCTCCTTCTTGCCGTCGTTCTTCCAAGACTGCGAACCAGTGAGGTTTCCGACCTACACGCGACAAACGATCAATAACAAAATAAAAAATTTCTAGAAGAAGAACGTACCGCCTCAACAGCTGATCCTTTCATGGAGTGCATTTGACCGGCAGCCTTGCTGAGAAAAGGGAGTAGGTGCGAGCAAATTTGGTTAGGAAACCACGCACTTGGGTTCACCGCTTGAAGAAGTCATGAAGAAAGGAGTATATGTTTGTGCGGTATGAGAGTGGGTTGTAAGAAGGAAAGAAACTAAGAATTACCCTCCTTTTATACAAGCAGGCGGGTGTCACTGGCAAGCGCACTCGCTCAGCGGCATGTGATTATCCGTACTGACGTCAAGAAAGCGGAAGTAAATTCAATTTAGGTCCGTTGATCGATCAATGTTTACCGCGTCAATCACTGAATCACTGATGTCAGGGACAATCCAGATTTGGCTTTGCCTCAGCCGTTTTTGGACAATGACCAAATCATGATGACACAATGTGTCCCGAACCGAAATCCCACCTTCGAGGTATGCCACTGATATACAGGCCACGTAGGCTCGGCATGGAGTTCCAATCACTTATAAAACCAAATGCTCTCTTCTCGCACCCTTCTTAGAGCCACTTCGCGTAGAATCATGGCAGCACCAAAAGACCCCTTCCAGCTCTTACATTGGAATATGACCCATGGTGAGTTCAAGTTTGCCGCCTTTAACCAGAAATTTGTTCCATCGTACTGACTACAACGTAACATAACAGCCCACGCAGCATTCAAGCATGGATACAATTCTATCCTGTCGCATCTCCAACAACCGCCGAAAGACGACCTTCCAAACTTCCTCGGGTACTGCGAAGCTTGGGCCACGGCAATTAACCATCATCATGCAGGTGAAGTAAGGCCCTAACGTTTACTAGTTGTCCACCCAAACCCTCAGTAACGTTATACTACATTCTAGGAAGAAGTCGTATTTCCTTTTTTTAATCAAAAGATGGACTTTTCGGGAGAGGCAGATCAGCACAAGGTCATACACGCTGGCCTTGAGGGACTTACTACAATGATCCATGAAGCCAAGAACGACTTTTCGAAGTTTGACCCGAAGAAGATGAACGCGAGAATGATAGCCCTCAAGGAACCATTGGTTCGTTTTTATATCTGCATAGCAATGTTCAACTTGAATTTTATTCGACTAATTTTTCCGTTCAGTACACACATTTAGACGATGAGGTGGAACACATCACTGCACCTAAACTGAAAGAGGCTGGCTATACGGAGCCCGAGGTCGTAGCTATGATGGCTCGCCTGGCGAAGCACGGTCAATCTACTGCCGACTTCTTTGTCATGGGTCCATTCATGACCAGGTGGGTTTCCGCGAGCTAGTCACACTCACGAGACGATCTCACTGACACTAACGCCTCCCAGCCATACGCCCGAAGAGAATAAGGTTTTCTGGCCACCTATGCCCTGGCTTGTGCGCAAGTTAGTTGTACCTTATATTCTTTCAAGGAAATATTCAGGGTACGTCGAAACTCTTTTGATATTGAATTTCTTTTTGATTATATGTTCAGGTACTGGAAGTACTCCCCGTATAACATGTCTTGATGTCCCGCATTTAAACTTTACGGGGTCTTTGACCCTGTCGAGTGTTGATACTTTTCTATGTTCCCTTTATGGTTGTAATATATTCTAGTAATCTGTGGTCATCGTCGGCTTTCTTCACCAACTGCAATCATTAATATTTGTACGATTGCGCCATGATAAGCGGATTGCGTCAAGACAATACCCTCAAAGTGAAGAACTGTGTTTCTGTTCCTTAACGTTCCTAGTAATTCGCGTTGAGAATAATAAAAGGGTCCTTGTGTGACATTACGGACAATGTCATACGATACGGTATAAACATAAAATGCAAACTCCAAGGACCGCTAAATTGATTCCAGGAGACAATCGATGACTGCACACCGTCGTTCATTGACCACAACTTTAACCGCCTCCGAAATCGCACTTTCCAGCGCAACCTTTCCACCAGTAGTAATGCGCGTACCCCATGCCCATCCAGCAGATGCTGCAACGGCGATTTGAGCATAATCAGGGCAATCGGGGCCAAAGCCCAGGGAGAGCTTGTAGCCAGATGCTTTGCTGCCGTGGCCAGTTGGGTACATACCAAGGATGGACAATTTGGGAGACTGAATGAACTTTGTTGGGAATCACAATCTTCCAATGTATGTATCATGTACTCACTTTCCATCCGCCGTTGTTAAGTATGACAGTCAAAAATAGCTAGAATGCAATATCAGATACCAACTCAATCTATTAAAATGTAAATGACCCACTGTGTTATATCTTCTCGCCATCCAAAAGCTGAGCTTGGTACACCAAACAAGAATGACCCATCCCCAACGATTACGACAACCAAATCATAACCCCCCGCCTGAGGCTGCACCCCAGCAAGTTCACCACCGATATAAGTACCCACAGCTGCACCCAACGACCACCCCAATGATGACCCTCCGGAGGTCAACATATGCCCAGGGACTTCAGGTTGCATGTGGGACCAGACCCTCGGTTGGTTGGTAATGGCCTCATTGAGAATGAGGGTTTCCATGCCTTTGCTAGGCGTAAGCTCATGAATAGCCCGGCGGAGCACCCCCAGCACATTCGGTACTGTTATCGAGGGGACTAGGGTAGTAGATGCTGAATCCACCTCGAGGTACACATTTTCCTCGGCGTCCATCTACGGACCATTTCCTGGTGTTCCGCTGTCAATGTGAGGCCACGATCTTTAAGAGCCTGGCTCCCAAGGACGGCTTCGCCGAATATACTTCCCTCATCGATGCGACGGGCGGCTTCAATAATCTGGGTCAAGGCCAGCTCTGAATCGGCATTACGAGCTCGGCATCGACGTGCCAGAACCCGATATTATCCTTGAGGGAATTTCCGCTGTCAATGACGAAGATACGTGCAGATTCCTGAGGACGATCGTTGGTCGGGACCCAGGGAAGCCCACAGTCTATGACGAGGATGACATCTGCGGTGGCGAGATGAGGGGAGTACGTGCCTGGTGCGAGGAGGGAGGCGCCAGCGTAGTAAGGGTGCGAGAAGGGAATGTTGACAGCGTCGGGGCAGGCGACGAATACGGGGATGGCAAGAATGCGGTGAGTGTGGCGACGGATTGGGGGTTTCGGCCGAGGAAGGAAGTGATGATGAGTGGTGAATGGGCAGAGAGCAGAGCGGAACTGATTTGGGTTGTCGCTGGATGAGATTATTGAGAGGTGCTGGTAAAGCTTAAAGAAAGAATAGTAAAAGACATACCTGCTGGGGATAAGGCGGTGGGCTCGATGGAAGGCCATTCATGAAATGAAGCTGAAGCCTCTGGCATAATGGACTCTGGTACTTCTTCCTCCATGGCTTCGCGACGAGCCCAGAGAGGGTACAATTGCAGACCTCGTCGAACAACCTGAGAAACGGTCGCTCCACTCCCGATTTGCACCGTAAAACGCATGTACTGCCACACTATGGCGGGTTGGTCCGGTATATCTGCAACGTCAAAGTGAGCTACAGGATGCTGAATAGGTCTCGGCAAAATCCAGGTCGATAGATCATACCAAGACATCCTCGACGACTAAGACCTGGTTCTCGGACAAGCTGAGAACTCGGAACTTAACCCATTCATTACGTGATCCCTCTCACTGCTGAAAGGCGAAGCTCCAGCGTAAATCAAAACTGGGGTCCTACTTCGTTCAACGTTATGAATGGCTCCTGCCATAGTCCTTGGATACCTACATCTACATAAGATGTATCTGTGTGGTGCAAAGGAGATAATCAAGTTGTGGAGTGATGATGATAAAACCGACAGTAAAGTAACAGGCCAATTAATCAGAAACTTTGTATTCGTAGCGAATTCGACTTGCTGTATTCAGGTGGTAAGTGGACAACTTCATCAGAACCTTGCATCCCACTATCCTCGTGCACCACGGTTCTAGGAGTTTGTAGACCCATGACCGACCCATATTGTGGACTAACCAGCTCATATTGTGCAGTAACGTGTGGCCCAGGTGGTGAACTAATCAGGGACCTGGGTTGTAGCTCGCGTTGTGGCACAAATGGAGCACCCGCGAACTGTTCCACTGGCTTGCCACCTCGCCTTCGCAACAACCAGAAAATAAGGAAAGCCACGAGAATGGCACCGACGACACCCCCAACGACACCACCAACGATAGGACCAACCGGGGTACCAGTGCTTTTCGAGACTGGTTGGGAGAGAGAACTTGAAGTGGCGGTTGGAGTGGAACTGGAAGTAGAAACGACAGGCGAAGAGGTGTTCGTCATTATGATATAATCAACATTGAGTGGTGTCTGTGGCTGGTTCCCGGTGTATGTTACGAGTAGGTTGTGTGGCCCTGCCGGTAGCTGGGGTGTAGAGAAGAAAATCTGGTTCAACAGGGTTGAATTAGCACTGCCTGCAGGGATACCAGCAAGTTGAAATGTAACTGGAGTTCCGCCGTCAATGGAATACGTAGCCGACGATGAATCGTGAGGATATTGGGCAGGTATGCGACCAAACCAAGCTAGTCCAGTTCCTGACAATTTAAACAGTTAATATTTATGTGTATGTAGAGTATTTGTGAACATAACATACCTGTAAAGTTGAACCCACATTTTGCGCCATTCACCAATGTCATGTCTGCATCAGGTGTAAGAGGTTGCCATCCAGAACTGTAGATGAGGGCTGGATCGTGATTTTCAACTATAATTTGAGCAACTGGTTCTGATACGGTTGACGAAGGTGCATAATGAAGGTTGTCGAACCAAAATGGCTGTCCAGTAGTGGAAGAAGCGTTGACGACTAGTTGATGTGGACCGTCGTTCAAAGTTGCGCCGCAAAGAATCTGGTTATTGGAATCTGGGAAAGAATCCAAAACGCCGATATTGACATTATCGACGAAACACTGAAAAGTTGGATCCCAGCCACTTGACGTGTTTACACTGTTGTTGGTACCCCAAACCTGCATAGAATTTCCTGGATATAAATATGGCATGAGAAAAGCCTCGTAGTGAAAGACACCAACCACACCTTGGAATGAGTAAGAAAAGCCACCCTGGGTTTTTATCCCATGTAAGGTGTGGTTTTGAGTGGGCCCGAATACCCCGACTGCATCCCGACTCCCCTGATCTAGAAACCACGGACCAGAATACTGTATGTTTGGGTCAGTGTCATCGACTATAATTATTCTTCGATTCGACATTGCGCTGGACAGTGTTAGCGTGGGAGGTTGAAAGCTGGTTGAAAGGAGGGTTTTGAATGTCATCCGGGAGATTTATGTCGAGAAATCCTCCGAACAGCGCCTAAATGCCCAAAAGCTGATGGTTACATTTTTGAATTCCGCTTAGAGCACATTTTAATTCATGTCATTTAGATCCAGAAATCAGCTCCCAGGCAGCTGAATATTTTCATTTTCACTCAGCCATCGACCATATGTCAGGGCTCGATAGCGGTGTTGGTGGACAATCCTAAAATGAAAAAAAAAATTAATTCCCAAAATGGATATTCCAAAAAGGAAGGACTCGGAGGAGGAAGAAAGTTTTCTCTCGTTTCATAGTTCCCAGTTATTGAGCTTCTCCTATAGCCAGACAATTCCCAAATTCTTAATCTTTGCTCAAACCATCTCAACTTCATACTAGTCGCCCTGCTAAACTTGTCAGCAACAACACATCGATGCATCCAAAGCCTTGGAACTCGGCTGCCTCTTTTGACATGTCAGATGCGGGAGATCTTAGGACAGATGTCAATATGCCAACTCCCTGCAGGTATGCCTCGTACACCAGCCAATCAACAACTTCTGATATCATTTTCATTCTCCAGTGGCACCGGTGACAGATTGCTAGGAAGAGAGAAACAATGGTGAGATCTGAGAACGCACTGCTGTGTTGACTGCATTTGGAATACCCTCATTGGTTGGAGCAGATATCCAGTTTCATTTTGAGGATCCAGGTGGAATGAGAGGTAATTCATTGGAAACCTGTATGTGAACCAAATTTATGTATATCATTAACTCACTCTGTATCAGCCCGTGAATCGTCACAGGTGCCGAATGCAGGATGGCGAAAGCACGGCCGACCAAGGAAGGTTGTCAAGGCTGACAGATTGGAGCCAACCCCGCCTTTACCATCAATCCAGAATCCCAGGACCCCCGACAACCCCCCAAAATGCCTGATCCCTGTTCGGATAAAAATCGAGGAATTTTTTGAAAATGCCTGAGGCTATCCGGATAAAAATTAGGTAAAATTTTAGCAATGATTGCAAAATGATTGAAGGCTTAAACCTTGGGTGAGATTTCGACGTTGTGGGTCAATACCAATATTAATTCATCTCAGCGCAGGTGGGTGTTGTGAACCCACGATTCCAGCATGATCACAGAAACGCTGGCTGCTTGCCTACCTCCTCCAAACGTCGACGAAAGGTGGAGTGACCATGGGAGTGGATGTTGAAAGTGGACAGCGTATTGGGCGACACCGACGCCGACACCGAACGTGGCGGTGGCGCACAGCCGCATTTATTTATAATACCGACTCTTAGTTACCGACTTAGTTTACTGGGCAGTGTCCCGACGTTTAGTATAAATATTCGTTGTAAATAGTTTATTGAAATCTATCGAAGTGTTTGTACTCTATCGAGACCTCTAATTATCAACAGGTTATGGGCCCTGGCCTTAACTGAATCTTCTCGTATACGCTTAACTCAACACTGATAACACCGCGGATCAATCTTACGCAATGTCTGATCCCAATGCTTCTTCTGCGACGATCGGATCATCGCACACGAACGTCTACCGAATCGACCCCTTAACAGGTGCCGAAAATTATGCCGTATGGAAAATCAAAATGATGGATATTTTGACGGGACAAGATCTATGGGAGTATGTTGATGGAACAACTATGGAACCATCTGATGTCACAGCACAGGCGGCTTGGAAGAAGAAGGACAGAATGGCATTATCTATGATCCGATTAAGGGTGGCCGACAAAATGTTGGTGTATGTCGCGAGTTCGGCAACGTCTAAGGAGGCGTGGGACGGGTTGAAATCGTTATTGGAGACTCAGGGGGCGCTTGGGATCGTTTTAGCACGGAGGAAGCTATTCCGATCACAATGTGCAGATGAAACACCCATTGAGGAACATCTTCGGACACTGCGCGGCTATCAGGAGGAGCTGCACAGTTTGGGACAGAAAATTGATGGGGAGGAATTCTCCATTATTTTACTAACCTCACTCCCCGAAAGTTGGAACAATTATATTGCATCTATTGATACCACAGCTCTAAAGGACTCCTCGAAGCTTATTGCACGCATTCTGGAACACGATCGACGTCTTAACATCAAAAACTCGGATGACACGGCCTTGGCAGGCAAGCATGGGAAAAAGAATCCAAATATAACATGTTACAAATGCGGGGAAAAAGGGCACATCAGCAAACAATGCAAGAAGAAATCCAAATCGGGAAAGGGGAAATCGGGAGGGAAGCAAAAGGAAACAACAGAAGCAAATGCAGCAGCAGATGATGAATTTGCTTTTTGCGGGGATTGCAGGGATGACTTTGCACTTGCAGTCTCAGCAGACTCTTGGCTGGCAGACTCAGCATGCACTTCACACATAGCTCGGGATCGGAGCATTTTTATTGACTACACCGCTACCCCTGGCCATCAAATTTCCGGATTTGGGAAG
>QLOJ01011224.1:0-12570 GCA_003313625.1 Tricholoma saponaceum
TGTCAAGGTGATTGTCGCGTACTATCATGATTGTGCCATGTGCAGCCTATTCTGATGCTAGAAGATCATCACGCGTGTCACACCCATTTCATGGCGTCAAGGCCTCGTCACGCTTCCTTGTCTTGTTGGTTTTCTAATATTTCTGGTAACTTGTCTGCTCTTCCTCATCGTCGCTGGCGCTCTCAGCTCCTTCCATTCTTTAAATCCTCACTTTCTTTTCTATTCACTTTCCTTATTACTTTCTTAAATGCCATCCCCATTAGCTGGTAAACCACCATTCGCAACAGATGAGCCTGATTCATTCTACGAATCACCACCAGCTCCGCAGCGCAGAGTTCACCACCAGCCTCCTCCTTACCCGAATAAGAGGACTTCCGCTTACGATGTGTAGGTTACCCTTTTAAAGCACCCCTTTCATTTAAGCTCCATTTGACATCTCGGTGCCGTAGCTACGACAACTACTTGGGCGACAAGGCCGCAAACCGTCAATCAGGCGTCGGAGCACTGGGTATGGGACTCTTGAACATGGACGATGACGACGATGACGACGATATCAACGTTACGCATCGCATGCCCCAGCCCCAAGCACCCACGACTCCGGGAACTCCCACATCGAAGCATATGGCGCTAGCCGCGGCTACATCTACTGGTAACAGCCCGCCCCCGCAGTACATTGCCGCACCACGCCCAGGATATGCGGCGCCCATTGCGGCCCTTAATCTCGCGCGTCCAGAGGCCGCGGCCTTTCCTCAGGACCGCAGACAGCCTCCAGCTGCATTGCGTGTAGGCGAGAACCCCTTCGATCCTAAGAACCCTTTCCACGATTCGCTCCCGCCTCCCCGTGTGCCGTATCATCCATCTCCTCCTCCCTCCATGACCGAGCCTCACCCGCTCCAGCCTCCCATCACGCCTATCACTCCCGTTTTCGCACGTCCTTCCCAGCCCGGGATAAAGTTCTCTGAGACTGCTGCTGTGCCCCGCCCCCGCAAGCCCATCATGCGGAGTGATACTGAAGGAACTTTGTTACCCAATCGTGGGGAAAAGGGCGACGACTTCTGGAGGCGTTTTAGCATGGTCGTGAAGGTGGAGAAAGGCCAGAAAGAGAGGTGCGTATATTCTCTAAACCCATGCCCATTTCAACAATTCTTATTTCACTGCTCAGTTCCTGGTTGAAGAAGACACAAAACGGCTCTACCCGGCTCTCTCGCTGGGTCTGGGTTACTGGTATCTTCCTCCTTATCGTACGTCCCTGCTTTATCTACTCGACGTTTTTAAATTCACTTGCCGACAGTGCATCGGCGGCGCCATCGGTATCGGCATCTACGTCTCGCAGCGCGCACCATCCCATCAGCAGCCCAAAGTGTTTGGTGGCTCAGCGAGCGAATCCGCTGGGCTCTCGTCTTCGCAACCCACAACAACTGCCCCCAGTGGGGGCGCGATTAGTCTACATGTTCAGCCAACATTTACAGTTGCTCGACGTGTATTAGAGCCGAGTGCTTCACCGGCTCTGCAGAATTGGGCCAATACGGTGCATAAACATAAGAAGCGTATGCATAAGCATTAGGTTCTTTTTTCTTGGTGTATAATGCACATGCACCTCGTCTGCCCAGCCATCACGTTCACTACGCGGACGCACTGGACCGCGTCACATCCTCTATTTCCCTAGGTAATTCCTGATCACCATCTCCCTCCCTACATGGTGACCACATAAATATGTACTTATGCTTCAGCATCCATCCTGCATCTCTTCGCTCCTTCCCCTTGCTCGTTACTGTAACTTCAATGGATACCCTTCTTCCATCAATCTCCTCTTTGATATCTTGCACTTTCCACACTTTCCACGGCCAGCTCTTCTATTGCGGTTTTAACAGTTGGGGTACAACTCATTCTTATTTATTGGTTTGATGATGCATGGAATGGATACCATTTTTCCAGAGCTGACGAATGTTGTGAACTTGAGGCACGTGCTACGTAAGTCATTTGAACTCCTATTCCTGTCTCCTAGTACTACAGCTGAAACCATGGTCAAACGACGAGCTGACTGGTGCAGCGAAGATGACACGCTAACAGTCGCGAAACGCGCCAGAAGAATCAAAAACATCGACGCCGCCGAAGAAAAAGACGCCAAGTTTGAGGTCGAGACACACGACTTGGAGCATTCGAATACAAGTCTAAGTGAAAAGGCAAAAGGCAAGTTGCCTTGGTATATCGCTGATGATTGTGAAGACGAAATCGAAGATTTGGATCCTACAGTGTAAGCTGAATAGTGCTTTACTTTGCATCATGATTTGACTTTGAGTTATATAGCAACATGCAACAGGGGGAGGACGAGACCGACGAAAGCATCTTCCAACTTGATGACCCCTTCCTTAGCAGTCTCAAGAGCTACAAGCCAATCGAACAGGTCGTAGGGAGTAGTTCAGCAATTGGATTTTCCCAAAGACTGCCCGTGAAATGTCTCTCGGGAATAAACCTTGACGTCGCAATGAATTACAGCTTTCAAGGTCAAATATGCAGAAAAGGAGTCGTGACTCCCAAGCTGGGGAGTGCCTCAGTACAATACTCGTCTGGCCGAGGAATGAAACCTTCACATCTCCTTCAAGGAAACTATTGCCAGAAGCATATGGAATTATTTTGACTACTATTTTTAATTCTCCAGAGGCGGATAGGAGGATCTCTTTGAAATGGTTATACGCAGGGTTAATGATAATGGAGACCAATTCCAAAATAAACCGCAAAACAATAATTCATTATATCATCCAATACATTAAAGCAATAAAGTAATGCGTGCCAAAACCCCCCAACTCTCTCATAAATATCCTTAATCACCATGCACCTTGAAAAGACAAGGCAGATACGCCAATGATCCCTTTAGAGATTGACGGGCGAGCAGCCAACAGTGATAAGACCCTCTGCAGGTAACATAAGTTAGTAAAGGAAGACACCAAAGAGATTTGAGAAGCCAAAAAGAGAGTCCAAGAGCTTACCGAAGTGGTTGCCATTGCAGCAAACAGGTTGAGAGGTGCTATAGAAATTATCAGAACAAGTTCACATCCTAAAGACCAGTAAATAAACGACATACCAATCAGCACCAGAGCCTGCAGCAGCACCGACAACTGAAGCAGTGATAGGACTGCAGTTGAACCCGACATCGGTGTTAACATCTTGGACGACGACACCAACAAGAGCGAGGAGACCGGATCCGGCTTTGCTCTGAGATTGGTGAATAGACTGGCAGCATTGGACGGCGCCGGTGTTGCACTGGCTAACACCGCCAGCAGCGACGGAGAGGACGAGAGAGGCAGTGGCGAGGAAAGCGACCTTGGAGAACATTTTTGATTGGAGGATGTAAATGGAGAGTAGTTGATAGACGAAGTGGGAGATGTTCGACTGCAGAACAGAGTTGAATTCTGAGAGGACTTTATAGGTTTTTGCCTAGGTGTTTATGATGCTGTTTTGAATTTTCGGAAAACCGTGTAGGCGAGTTCCATGAAAAAAAAAAAAAACGAAACAGACGTGTATAGATCAAGGCTAAGGTTAGTCCAGGCACTCGGAAAACGAAGGAGTTCTAGACTGTGGAAGATCCGTCCGGGTTTTGAATTTTCCCCTCGTTTCGCGCTTGTTGTGCGGGGAAAAGACGCCAAAGGTGTTCGACGTGTCGCGACGCAACCACAAGCAAAAGCACGGCTGTGAAGTTTCACTCCGAGACCCGGGGCAGGGGGCATCCCTGAAGCGTGCATCCAGCCTCGACATGTGTAGCTCTTGAATTGCCATGCGCCAAGACGTAAGATCGACGACCTGGATGGCGACTTCGGCTACTACTAATTGTGATGAATACGTAAAATCAAAAAAACATATTTGCAGGGCGGCGTAACCAATGTGGGTTAGTATGTGTCAAAGAAGCTACTTGCCGCCCCAGAGAGTTATCCTTGGGGTTGCCAAGGATTTGGTATGCGCCAGAAAGGCGGCTTAGGCTAGAAGAGAAAGATTGTGGGCGTACTAATTAGGCAGTCAGGGTTGTCTGGTGGCAAGCAGGCCACAACAAACCCCGCCTAACTTTGTGTGAATTTCGTCTCTTTTAGGAGGGACTTCCCCCGCTTCTGTGAGCCGGTTTATATTTTTGAGGGCGCGTTATACACCTTGACAAAACACGCTGCGTCAACCACTGGCAGCAGGGCATACACAAAATTCAAGAGGTACAACCGTCACTGGCAGCAGGTGCAAACCAAATAGCAGCCGCGGTGGAGAATTCAAGAATCCTCTTCGCTTCCAGATTTTCCCTGGTCTAGATCTGCTTGGTTTTCTAAGTGCCTGAAACACTAGCCTCGATCTATACACGTCTCTCTTTTTTTTTCATGGAACTCGCCTACACGGTTTTCCGAAAATTCAAAACAGCATCATAAACACCTAGGCAAAAACCTATAAAGTCCTCTCAGAATTCAATTCTACTCTTCAGTCGAACAATCTCCCACTTCGTCTATCAACTACTCTCCATTTACATCCTCCAATCAAAAATGTTCTCCAAGGTCGCTCTCCTCGCCACTGCCTCTCTCGTCCTCTCTGTTGCTGCTGGGGGTGTCAGCCAGTGCAACACCGGCCCCATCCAATGCTGCCAGTCTATTCACCAATCTCAGAGCAAAGCCGGATCAGGCCTCCTTGGTCTTGTTGGCGTCGTTGTCCAGGATGTTAACACCGATGTTGGGTTCAACTGCAGTCCTATCACTGCTTCAGTTGTCGGTGTTGCTGGAGGCTCTGGTGCTGATTGGTATGTCGTTTATTTACTGGTCTTTAGGATTTGAACTTGTTCTGATGATTTCTATAGCACCTCTCAACCTGTTTGCTGCAATGGTAACCACTTCGGTAAGCTCTTGGATTCTCTTTGGCTTCTCAAATCTCTTTGGTATCTTCCTTTACTAACTTATGTTACCTGCAGAGGGTCTTATCACCGTTGGTTGCTCGCCCGTCAATCTTTGAAAAGGTTGTTGTCGGGGGGTTTTATGGATGTAGCTTGGACAAAGGGGGTGATGTTGGGCTCTGATACATTCTAATGCTTATGTATCTGATGAATGAATAATCTTGATCGTCCATTTACTATGCATGAGCCTTTATCGATTTATTGTTCATGAAGTTACCAGTCCATTTTAGTGGATAGAACATATTTTGTGTATTTGGTGAGGAGTTGTGAATGCTTTGTATCAGAAGACCAATTTTGTGCCAGTCCAGGAGTTACAGGTTAGGCAGTAGCGAGCCAGGGTAACCTCATTTATGGGTAAATGATCTTTGTTGTATTGAGATTTTAAAAGTATGTTTGATGGCACAGTAGCATACAAGAGATAGTCTTCACAATCCAAAGGAAATCTCGTAAACGCTAGGGATGTAAATGTGCTTCAGATACTCTCAGATAATTTGAGTCTGGGATATTAGTGGAGATCCGAATAAAAAGTGTAATCCAAGTTGGACAGTCGTAAACCTACGGATTCAAAATCAGAATTCTGTTTGTAGTACCAGTTGAAGCCGGTACCATTCGTTTGTCTGTGTGCTGCCCACAAGGAAGGGATCGCGCAATAGTGGAGTAGTCAGTATTGACTCGTGCACATCCACTGCCAGTGGTTCAAGTTCAAGTTATTTGAACTTGCACTTGAAGGAATCCGTGGCGTGTGAAGTAATCACGTGTCGCGACCAAAAGTTGGCGCGTTCGTCAGTCGCGTCTTTACCACAACCAGAGCCACTCACTTTAGCTATGGTCAAGCGGCGCACTGAATCTGACAGTGAAGACGAAAGCCCCTCTGTAAACGTAAAACGCGCTAGAACCGTCGATAGCGACGAGGGGGAGGACGACGAGAACTTTGAGATACCTTCTAACTTGCAGACCAAGGGCAAGGGTAAAGCTCGCAATGTTACTTTTAACGAAGAAGGGGGAGAAGACGATGTTGATGCTGAGGCTGAGGATAATCGCTTCGAGCAGGAACATCGCGAAACAATCCTCGCTGGCTTGGAGGAGAAGCGTAAGGTTCATGGTGTGCGTGTATTCTTTCAAGTGTTGTTCTTTGCATCCAATCTTATGTCTATATGCGCACTTAGGGAATCGCAGACCATGGTATAATCGAGTCTATCGAGATGCATCAGTTCATGTGCCACAAATTCCTCACGTTCACGTTTGGTCCTCAGATCAACTTTATCATTGGTGTGTAGATACTCTTATCTTCAGCATCGTGCATAGTCTTATGCATCTTGCAGGCCACAACGGAAGTAAGTATCTCATTGTTACTCACGATGAGTTAAAATCTATATACCACGACAGGTGGTAAAAGTGCCGTCCTTTCGGCCATTACCGTAGCACTGGGCGGCAAGGCCACGTCCACAGGTCGTGGCAGTGGCCTTAAGTCCTTCATTCGTGAAGGTCAAGGGTTTGTTATTCTCCTATGTGTCCCTGATCCGAAGCTCACTATAAGAACAACGTAGTGTAGCAGAAGTGACCATCTCACTCAAGAACCAGGGTGAAGAGGCGTACAAGCCGAAGGAGTACGGCAAATCCATTGTTATTACGCGTAAATTTACCAAGGAGGGGTCATCCTCATGGAAGATCAGGAGCAAGGATGGGCGTATCATCAGTACAAAAAAGGACGAGCTGTCTGCTATCTGTGACCACATGAATATCCAGGTGGATAATCCTATGAACGTTCTCACGCAAGGTGAGTCCTCTTCATGCCAGCTCGAGCCCATGCTGACAGCGCATATGTAGACGCTGCCAGACAGTTCTTAAGTGCTTCACATCCCAATGATAAGTACAAGGTACGTCCATAGTATTTGGTTCCTGCTCAGTCTCGGGATTTATCCCATCCCTAGTTCTTCCTCCGTGGAACTCAACTGTCACAGCTTTCCGACGAATATAACACATGTCTCGATAACATCAGAACGACATTCCAAACTCTCGCGCAAAAGAAGGAAGTTCTACCTGACTTGCGTTCCGCGTTTCGTGATGCCACGCGTCGTTTTGAAGAGGCAGCCAAGGCCAGAGAACAGAAGAAGAAGGCGGATGATCTGAAGAAAGAGCTCGCGTGGGCCCACGTGAAGGGGAAGGAGGAAGAGATGACGGCCAAGATTGGTGAGGTCGCGAAGATGAGCAGACGTTTGCCGAAAATCCAGCAGAGTGTCGATGAAGCCACGGTAAGCTCTTCCCTCCTTTCTCTGAATGCTATATATCCGAACTTCTTTGCTTCAATTGAAAGGCCAAATTCAATGAAGAGACTGAAAAAGTTACTCGCCTCGAGGCCGAGCTAAATGCGTTGGGCGATATTGATGACCTCACAACACAGAAAGATGCACTTCAGGGGGAGAGTCGAAACAACAGAGCTCAATTGAGCGATTACATGGTACGGCACATCATTTACTTTGAAGTGTTTTTATAACCATCTCTCTCAAGGCCGATATGAAACGCATGGACATCAGCCTTAAAGCAACCAATACTCAGATCGAGCACTTGAATGCTCAGATTGCCGCGGAGAATGCTCGGACCGCGGCGCACAGCCAAGCCAAGCAAGAAGAGACGCAGCGCAAGCTCGACGTAGCGCGTGAAGCTGTCCGTGCCGCGCAATCTAATCTCGAGACCATCCGACAGCAGAAGCAGGAGCAGCATACTCAAAACGAAGCGCTGAAGTCTGAAGGTGTTGCTATGGAAGAAGAGATGAAACAGTTGCAAAACAACATCCAGCAGTGCGAGGGGATGATCGAGAGGTCCAAGCAGGCGGAGAAGAATAGTCTCATTCCATATGGAAAGAACATTAAGGAGGTGCTAGAGAGAGTTGGTAAGATGACATGGGTTGGGGATGCTCCCCTTGGTCCGTTAGGTGTTCATGTCAAAGCGAAGGATCCGAAGACATGGGGAGATCTCTTGAGGAATCAGCTTGGCAGCTTTTTGACCGCTTTTGCGGTGACCGATGCGAGAGACCGGGCGGCACTCAAGTCTTTGCTCCAACAGAGCGGAAAGTGAGCGGTTACTTTCTTCAGCAATCCCTGTCTGGTCTCACAAATGCTTTGATCCCAGTGGACATATTCTCATCATCATCTACGAGAAGGATATGTTCGACTACAGCAACGGTGAACCACCTGAAAATATGCTCACCGTTCTTCGTGCTCTTGAGGTTCGTCCTACGCTGTAAGCCTTTTGTGGCCTTCTGATCATTCTTCCCTCCAGATCTCTGACCCATACGTTCTGCGGATTTTGATCAATCAAGCGAGGATCGAACGCCAACTTTTGGCCCACTTGCGTGTTGAGGGTGAGAAAAACTTGAAGAGCCTGCGCGGTGGTGGAAGTGCTTGGACGGCGGACGGGTTCCAGGTCCGAGTATTCCCGTAAGATTTTACCAGCCATTTTTTCGATGAGGTTGTAATTCGTTGGCTTGTCTCAGTGAGGGCGGTGCTGCATCGGTACCACTTACTATGCGGAGGGGCAACGACGGTATGAGCCTGTTATTGACGGGAAGAGATGCTGCTTCAGAGATTGGGTATGTGAACCGTTCGATTGTTGGTTGGAATTGCTTATTCACGTACGTACTCGCTCAGTCACTACCAAGAGGAGATCAGGAAACATGAAGCGGCGTACAAGGTCTTGCTTGAGAAGAGTCAATCGCTCAAGGGCCGATATGTTGATGGTCGACGTACATTGGAAGGCTTAAACGTCTGTCAGCTCTTCACTACCGAATGCAGCATGCTGATTTTTCTTATCTTTTAGTCGCAAGAAGGCCGTGCGAATGATACCTTCAGAAGAGCTAGACAAAGTTTATCAACGTTGCAGCAAGAGGCAAACGAAGACCTGCCCATTGGTGTTGCAGGGTTCCAAGCCGCCAAAGAGGCAAATGTTGTCATTTCTTTGGTATTAAACATTGACTAACGACACTGCATAACGTACAGGAAGCGGAGGCAGAGGCAGCCTCCGTTCTTGAGCAGTTCACGGATGCAGCCAGGCAAAAAGCTGAAATCGACGAAAAACAGAAGGCTTTGCTTACGAGGATGAATGCTATCAAGACCCAGATAGACGAGTATCAGGACCGCAGGAGAGCTATTGGTGTAAGTACACTGCCTCTTGTCCTATTTTCAGGAAATACAATGAAGCTTGTTCGTCGTAGGCAAAAGTCGAGGATGCCGCAGAAAACCGGCTGAAAGCGCAGAACCAAAAGAAGCATTTTGAAAGTAAACTCGCTGAGGAGGAGGGTAAAGTGAAAAAGGTAGAAGAAGTGGTCAAGGTTCTTCAGGAGGAGTTCGTAGTAAGTGTTTCGCGATTTGTCGCTGGTTTCAGTGGTGTTAAAGGAGTTATGCACCTACACAGAACTGGACTCAAAAGGCGGAAGAGTACTGCGATCGTGTTCAAAATCCTCGGAACACGGAAGTTATTGAACGGCTTCTGAAATCTGTTCAGCAGTCCTTGCAGGAGCGCGAAAGGAAGTGAGGATGGCGTTTTTATGATATCATCACCATTACTGACAATGAGTAGGCATGGCGCTACCGTTGAACAGATGACCATTGAAGTCAACAAGGCGAAAACCAAGCTGGAGACTGCTGAGAGAGACTTGAAGCAGATGACAAACCTGAACAAGGTTTGTGTCCTAATTCAATACCATACATGACAAACCTCATCTAGTCTCTTCTAGGCACTCAAGCAATCTCTCATTGTTCGTCTACAAAGGTGGCAAGAGTTCCGTCGCCACATCGCCCTCCGATGCAAACTCGTCTTCGGTTTCCACCTTTCGCACCGTGGTTATTATGGGAAAGTTCTGTTCAACCATGATGCAGGGACCTTGGCGCTTAAGGTGCAGACGGACGACCAAGTAGGGACTCAGGGTTCGCGAGACAAGGATCCTCGTTCTCTCAGCGGAGGCGAAAAGTCATTCTCTACTATTTGCCTTTTGCTCTCGCTTTGGGAGTCGATCGGGTGTCCTCTTCGATGCCTTGGTGTGTTGAGCTTGCATCTTTGGTCATTTTTTAATCTGAACATGGTGTTGCAGATGAATTTGATGTTTTCATGGACGCGGTCAACCGTCGTATCAGCATGAAGATGATGGTTCGTAATAGTTTCTTCCTGTCTAACTTTAACTGACTTTTGGCTGCAGATCGACACCGCTAATTCCTCTGACAAGAAACAGTATATCCTCATTACCCCTCAGGACATGAATAATGTACACATTGGGACGACCGTTCGTGTTCATAGGATGACTGATCCTGAAAGAGGTCAGGCTGTTTTGAACTTTTAGTGTAATGAATGGAAATACTTATCCTAGAGCACTATATCTATCTTATAAACCACATTCTGGAGTACATATTACTATATTCAATGAAATACTATTGACATGTTGATGCCGAAGACATGCCCAAATGACGTTTCCAAATGAATAGACTCCGACGAGTCCGATCGTTTTCATTTTTCATGCCTCTCTACCATTCAAAACTTTCTTCTTTCGCTAGACTTCCCCGCCTTCCTTTGAAATCAAAATCCCATAGAACTCTGCATTTCGAGTCATGTCAATAACTCCTAAAGCATTACGCCAAATGCGTATCGTCGCCATCCCCCTCACTCGGCCAAGAGCTGCTCTCAAAAATTCTATACAGAACGAACGCGCCAATCGTATATTGACATACTACCAGTTTCAAATCACCTCACCCCCAAAGCCAAGCAGTTCACCAGGTACTTCAGATCATAGTGAGGACTCATGGCTGTCGCGGTGGAGACCTGAAGGTGGTGTCGTAAAATGGGTATCGACCAAGGCGGCAGATACATGGGCAGGATTCGGCAAAGCGAACGGAGGATGGAGAGTTCGTTTCTCCCCTTTTTCTTACGCGTTTTTCTCTCTTGCTGAACGTCAATGTTCATCGTAGTTGAAGACTTACCAACTCGGTGAACGACTAGTCGACCGCCTGGATTTCGAGGAGCTAGCACTGAAAGGCATAGACCCATCACTCGGGCCTCCGGTCATACATCCAGATCCGTCTGAAAAGGAGGCAACCACCACTGTAACTTACACTTTTCTGAATTCTGAGTTAAGATCTATCATCTGACACCATTGTAGATTCCTCTCGTATACCCTCCATCAATAAGCTCCGGGCCATCAACCCTTGAAGACCTTCGAGCGCTCCTGGCCTATCGAACACCCCGGCACCGCAGGGGTTTTATTGGTTGGATGTTGTTCGCACCTGTTACTGCCCCATTTATGATTATCCGTACGTTACCTTCTTCCATGCTTCTTCCCTCATACTTATCTTCTAACATAGCTGTAATACCTAATCTTCCCTTTTTCTTCTGTGTTTGGCGGTCATGGTCACATTTCAAAGGTTTTTCACTTCCCACCGTAAACCCCTTCATTTACTAATACCACCTCAGCATATAGAGCATCACAATACTTACAGGACCTTCTAGACAGCCGCGTAATTGTTCCCGAAGAAAGTCCCGCACTCGACCTAGTCTACAAAGACTACGCGCCAGAATCATCTTCCTCCGAGAAAGGAAGTTCACATTCCAATCCCAGCTCTAATCCTAATGCCAGTACAAACCCCGATCCCAATCCGTCATCCTCAGCACAGCATACTGTTCTCCTCACACGCGACGCCGTTCCTGCTATCATAAGTCTCTTCGGGCTCAAGCCTAGTGCTCTCGCGGACCTGCAGCGTGCAGTTGAACAAGCACGAGTGCGGGTAGAAAGTGGGCGAAAGGTGCTTTGAGAGAGTGAAGAAGAGGAATCACCGATTTAGGTGTGGCATGCATGGTCGTTCTTATACCGCTATGGTAGGCCGAAGGCCCTAGGCAGAGTTACCTTGCGGACTGTTGGTTCCTTTTTGGATAGATGCGGATTTGCGTACCAGTGAACGATCATGACCATTGATTAATTAAATAGAGATATTTACGAGTTGCACTTCACACCACTCCGAACAGTTTAATCACAGTGCAATCAGGATACACCTTTCTCGAGTACCAGGTGGTCTTCCGTGTACGAAGGAACAAAAAAAATGAACAAAAAAGTAAGCAAATGTGCATTGCGAGTTTACCCTCGAAAGTATGGCGAAAGCTTGCAAGGGTCAGAGCATTAATGAAAGCAGGACAGCGAAAGCAGTGTTAGAGATACATGTGAGGGGAAGGATTCCAGCACAAGGTAAAGTAAGTACGTGTGATAAAATTGATGAAACTTTGAGGATAGGTGGGAGAGAAGCGAATCCAAAGTCATATGTGTAGGTAGGTATATATGGGTGGGATGGAAATAATCGAGATACTTGTCTCTTGTTCGGGATATATAGCCTGAGAGTTTCTGGTATCCAAGTCAATTTGACTCCTTTCTGTGCCTTTCCGAAAGTATTAATGTATGGGCGTGCCAGTGAAAAATGAGCAAGTACACCGAAGACTGGATCCAGCTGCTGGGAAGATAGGTCATAGCTCAAGCGTCTGTGTCTTCTTCGTCGTCTGTCGTCTCCTCTTCCAAACCTACTTCCTCGTTCTCTTGGTCCTCGTCCTCGTCTTGGTCCTCGTCCTCCGCTTCCTCGTCCTCTTCTTCACACCAAAGTACCTTTACCTTCCTCCCATCCTCTCCG
>QLOJ01011226.1:0-13281 GCA_003313625.1 Tricholoma saponaceum
GACTAAGTACACTCAAGGTCAGTAGTCCGACGTGCACTTCTCTGTGCTGTGAGATATGCCGCTTCTACAAAGCACAGCTCTGGGGCTGTGCGGGACAGCTTCCCGCCACTGTTCCCACCCCGATCACTGTCTGATCACCCTCTCCCATGGTCATCGACACGCGTCACAGCTTCGGCTAACATCACGCTCATCATCCCGGACAATGAGCACACCTTTCCACTCATTTCTGACCATTTTCCCTTTCTTCTTTTGGTATATAGTACTTCTGTATGTATCTAGAGTAATTATAACCCTATATTTTCGCATTTTCACCCATGTCTAAGCATGTAATCAATATTCTCCCTTGGACAAGGGATAAGCAGGGGCCTCTTCTTGCTATTGAGGGGTTCTACTACATATACAGGGCTACAAAATGATTTATTTAGCTCACTACATGACTGGGGAAGGCTGTACAGAGGTGGGGAAGAAGAGAAGTAGGGAGAAGTGAGAGGTGTGTGAGACAGGGTACCATCTACTGGGCTTGCACACCCTCTAGAATCAAAGAAGTATATGTAGAGGGGTAGAGGGATGTATATAGAGGTGGGGAGTGATGTATGAAGTGCTTGAAATAAGGGACTCATTGCCAATGCACCTGTATGGAGAGGGGAGAGAGGTTATTACTTACCTGAATTCCTAGGCCCTTCCCTTACAAAATGCACATGGAAATATGGTATGGTAGTCCTAATGAACAGCCTGAAAGACCCCTTAAATGCCCTGCAGTTATTGGTAGAGACATAAAAGAGTATATGTATCCAGGAGAAGGTATGCTTACCCTGTGAGATCCGTGGCACCAAAACGTTCGCTTTCTTCAATTCCAAGGACCAATAGTAAAGTAGAATGAGGGTTAGTAAAGGTTAAGATAGGGGGATAAGGTCCTGACTCACCAGGACATGGGTTTCCCATCAGTAGAGGTGAACTTTGCTCACATTGCATCACACACCTCACCTGCTGTCCAAACCTTCTCCTATACATCCATAGTAGTTCTATGCCCCTCGTTTATAGCCTACAATTGATCCATATAGTCAATAATTCACCCTACAAGGTAGGAATTTCACATACTCACCTAATCTCTTTGTTGAACCATGCCAGCTCATAGAACTCACTAGTAGCTCTATAGACATACATACCATGTTACCTTGAGTAGTATTTGACCATAGGAATGGTCCTTGAGTCTGTACAAAAGAGGAGGAGGATCAATGTAGTGAATTGGAATACAGTGACTCACCTACAGCCTGCAGGGCTTCTATACATGCATATAGTGCAGAGATAATGGTACCATACTATAGTCAGACAGGTTCCCTCAGATTGGAGACCATCCATATAGGATGTTGAGGCCATAGGATATACAAGAGGGTGTGCTCAACCAAGTAGTCCCAAAAAGGCAATAAACTGAAGATAGCTCAACAGGGACTGAATACACTGCTAGATGGAGGGCAGGAGTAGATAGAGAAAGATAAACAGCATCATATACAAAAAGACCGAAGGGGATTCATGGAGTCATGAGTGAGATACATGCAAAACAATGCATTTTGGTGTAGTTGATCGGGGTGGGCATTGATCATCGACGTCATGCACTTCCTGATCATACCACTGATAAACACTTCCTTGACCACTATGCCTCCACTCCTCAATGGATTCACTCTGGACCTTTTGCATCCTATGCTGTTTATCTTTCTCTATCTACTCCTGCCCTCTATCTAGCAGTGTACTGTGCCAGGTCAGGAAGTGGGCCACCCTGTGTAGTGGGCCATTCTGTAATTTATGAGCTTTGTAGAGTACCAAATTCTATTGTGTTGCAATGAATGATGAGAACTACATCGAGTGTTGCCTCAAACAGCCGCTTGGACGGCTGCAGCAACTCCTTGCTGAGTAACAGGCAGTTTATTGTTGCCGATCCGAGAATTTGCCTAATTTGGTAAGATCAATGGCATGCCAAATGCGGTAGCCACTGCCTTGCGGACACAATTCGAAACCAAATCCTTCGAAACTTTGCATCTACATTCATCTCACTCATTCACTTCCCTTCAATCATCGCTTCTGCATAACCGCATGTCTACTGGCTAGTTTTCCTCATTGATCTTTTGTGGCCTGCTCTGTTTTGCATTTTGAATGGGCTGTTTCGATCGACACCTGTCAGTTTCAGATGTCAAGGTGCATCCATGACCTTTGGTATTCATCTTCATATTAACCTAATGTTTCATGAACAGCTGTCGTTATATTTTTAGTGAATTTATTCACACCTCTATGCACTCCGTTACATCTGTATGCACTTTTTCGACATGTTAGCTTATGGAATTTGTTATAGGAATGGGAGGCACAGAGAGGTCGAAGTTTCACCACAGGTGTGTGAATTAGGGCTTTTTTTAATTGTCTGAGTCATCCTCATGTTATCCAGCCTACAGAACGTTGCACCGATGCTGTTAACATTCACGCTCCGACCAAGCATCTTCCACCTTTTTCCAATATCTGCCCACCTGCACACCTCATGTCCAGTATCTAGAATCTGTCAATTTATCAATGCTTTTACTGTTCCCAACTGCGTGGTGCTGTATTTAAGTCAGGAGTAAGCTCTGAGCGACACAATCCCAGTCCATCCCAAACTTTAAGCCATACTCTTCGAAATGCCAGTTTCCATCTCAATTCCTGATGATATTCTCACCCGACCATGAGAGGAATGCATCCAACTGGCTGTAGTTGCGATTCAAGAATCAGGTACAAAACCCAACGGCGACCCACACTACTCCGCACGTCAAGCAGAACAGGATTTTGATATTCCAAGATCTTCCCTTGGCCGCCGTTTGAAAGGTCTGTGAAATTATACAGTGATTTTGTATTGCTGAAATTTTCTAGGAGGGAAGAACCGTCATGAGGCACATGTTGGTGAACAACTCCTCACCAAAGCCCAGGAGGATATCTTGGCCAAATGGGTTAAGATTCAAGGCCGTCGTGGTGTACCCATGACATACGCATCTGTCGCGCAGTGTGCCAATGCAATTTCTGGTAAGCAAGTTGGGGGATCATGGCCGAAATGGTTCTGCAAGCACCATTCTGACTTAAAGATGAAGAGGACGACAGGCTTGGAGAAAGTGCGCACAAAAGCACTGAATCAGTTTGCTGTCGATGAGTTCTTTGATATGCTTGCAGATGTGATGAAGGAATTTAATATTCTGCCCAAGAATCTCTACAATATGGATGAAAAGGGTATACAGCTTGGGATTGGTGCGAGAGTCACTGCGATGATTGATCGTGATCAACAGACCGTGTATTCAATTGAGGATGGAAACAGGGAGCTCGTCACAGTTATCGAGACCATCTGTGCTGATGGATCTGTTCTTCACCCTTCCGTGATATTCCAGGGTCAGCGACGAAACTCAGAGTGGGGTCGTGACAATCCTTGTAATGCAAGGTTCGTACTTATCACTGGCATTAATATTTTAGCTCTACAGATTGATCTTACAAATTTGCCCACAGCATATCTATCTCTCCAAATGGTTGGACCAATCAAGAGCTGGGCTCTGCGTGGCTTCGGAACGATTTTGATCCTGCAACATGAGACAAAGCCGCAGGACAGTATCGCCTTTTGATCTTGGATGGCCACAACTCGCATTGCACATTCGCATTCTGCAAGTATGCTGCAGATAACAAAATCATAATCATATGTCTTCCCTCACACACAACACATGCTCTTCAGCCATGCGATGTCGGTGCTTTTGGGCCTCTTGCACAGTCATGGAAGCGAGAGGTGACACTTGCATCCCAGTCTCTTATCGCAATCAGAAAAGACAATCTATTAGCTTATTACCATGCTGCCCGTGTAACTGCATTGAAGAGTACGACTATTCAATCTGCCTTCCGAAAGACTGGAATATGGCCACTGGATCGTCACGCAATTCCTCTTTCAGCCTTCGAGCCATCCAAGACTACAACTACACAGACTGCGCAGCCCCTTCCTGCACATCTACCTTCTATCCTAGTGCTGACACCCACCCCAACCCCGACTCCATCAGCTGCAGCAATGACTACACTTCATCATGATACTTTGACACTCGAGACAACACCTGTTGAAGAATTGTCAGATGACGATGATGAGGAACCAATGGAACGATATCACATCGAAGTTCCACCACCACTGCCAGGTACTTCATCTCGGCAAGCACTTAGGGCTGAGAACATGATGCTGCGAGACATCATCGTCCAGGCAGGTATTGCTCTGGAGGAGGACTATGCACAGATGAAACTCATGGACCTGGAGAATGAGAGACTGAGAAAGCGAGCATTCGGGAAGGAAAAGCAAAAAGCAAAGAACACGCGAAGCTCAGGACAAGCATGACACATGACAGCTGCTGAAAATCTGGACTTGCTCGCTCGACAGGACTGGGACAGTCGGATGAAAGAGGTATTTAAAGAGGTGGCACCGCAGTTCAAAGTCTTGAAGAAGGGCATTCTTGACTATTACAAGGAGATCGAGAAAGCAAAGAAGGTCGCTGAGCGTGAGGCAAAGAAAGCTGAGCGCAAGGCAAAGAAGGCCGCTGCAGCTGCAGAAAGAGCAGTAAGGGCTCGTGGTTGCACTAGAGGTAATAGAGGTGGAGCCAGAGCCAGAGCCAGAGCCAGAGGGAGGGGTGCGAGAGGAAGAGGCACGGATGTAGAAGGTGGTGCAAGTGCTGGAATGGACGATGCAGATTCGGGCTTAGAGTCATCTGGGACATCTGAGTCATCAGAAAGCAGCTCTAGCTCTGATTCTGAGAGCGAAGCAGAGATACCGATCCCCAGATCGCGCCGACAACGTCCTGTTCGCATAATTCAAGGACGCCGTGAAGAGGCCACTGAGCAAGAAAGAAGTCAACATACCGAGCAGCCACAACCTCGCCCACGCCCACGTCCACTCCCACATATGCGCCAACCTCCGCTTGAGACTCGAGAAATTGGAGAAGCTGAGATTTCGAGCATTGCAGATGCTGTTGGAGGTCAGAGTGAGCCAGAAGCTCTGCAAGAAGGGAGCGTACAAGAACAGGCCATAAGTCCCGAGTGTGGAACTAGCTTGGTACCCGGCATCATGGAGGATGGTTTGGAGGCAGAGAACAGCGGTGTTGAGGTGCCATTGACGATGCAGTCTGGCGAGATCGAGACCCGGGTAGATCCACCAAAATGTCGAAATCCTAGACAGGGGAAACAGTCAGATACAACAAAAGCTTGAAATAGTAATAGATTACACACCTCTTAATATGACTCAAAAGGTTTGAAGTGCAAAGCTGCTCTAGATCGTTCAGAATGGCGTTGCGAAGTTGAGGTCGCAGTCGATAAGAAAGGTTCCCATGCATGGCCCAGATCATCGATTTTCCTATTTTGGCAGTCGTCATGCGAAAATATTCATAGCGCAACAACAGCGCTCTCTAAAATTACAACTGTTGTATATCATCCTCCTAGGATACTTGTCTACCGTCCCAGCCTATCAAATCCCATAAAAGCTCCATTCTACTCAAGGAAATCACTCTTCTTGCTTAGGTGGCCCACTTCCTGTCCCAGCACAGTATTCAGTCCCTGTTGAGCTATCTTCAGTTTATTGCCTTTTTGGGACTACTTGGTTGAGCACACCCTCTTGTATATCCTATGGCCTCAACTCCTATCTGGATGGTGTCCAATCTGAGGGAACCTGTCTGACTATAGTATGGTACCATTATCTCTGCACTATATGCATGTATAGAAGCCCTGCAGGCTGTAGGTGAGTCACTGTATTCCAATTCACTACCGTGACATTGATCCTCCTCCTCTTTTGTACAGACTCAATGAAGTGAGGACTCGTTCATGCCAGGCATAGCCATGGCCCAACCCGACAAGTTTGTAGCTGGAGGAAGTCATACTCACCTTACGCCTTCTAATTTCCCCAATGATTATTCACTGGAAGAACAAAGCACGATAACATCAAATGTAGTACCAGTGAGTCTACTGTTTAACCGGACTCACAGACCTATCCAGTGTAACCTCTGATGCTTGTCACTAATATCACTTCCTGGAGAACTCTAAGAGACTTCTTCCCCGCATTGTTCCCGTATCGCGCACGTAAAAGCCAGCCAGCTCTACCATTACCTACAAGTACGCCGACAGCTCGGATGCATCAGGAAAACTACACGCACTTTTCCGAGCACTTTTCCAACTTTTAAAAGACAGAAAAGTGTGAAAAGTGCGAGAAAGTGTGAGAAGTGGTGAAAGTCATCTGGACTTTCACAACCCATGTCAGTTTACTTTAAAAAGACATTTTTCTCTTTTGAAAGTCATGAAAGTCCACAAAGACACAGATAAAGCCACGTAGAAAGACTGTTTCCAAGTACAATTTCTCATTCCATTTCATTTGTATGCAGGAAACAAATTGAATTAAATCATTGTACTACTATACATGCATGTAGCTAGATAACTACAAATGACACCACAGCCATTCCTCAATGGCCCTACTAGAATCACTTCATGAGGGTTGGTGGCAGCTTCCCATCATCCTCGATGTTCCCCATTACCTATAATCACCTTCCCCCCTTCGCTGATAGTGCGGCCTGCAATTGTCGTTCCCGGTGTTCCCTATGATCTATCATCCAGTTCCTGTCGTTAGTGCATCAGCAAGTTCAGATTTTTCCCATAGCAACCCATAGCAGCTATGCCAAACACATAGTATCCCATAGTGTCATAGCATATAGGGACAACTCCATAGTCCTGTCTAGCACTGTACAGTCTCTTCCCCATTTATCTTATATCAAATCAGGGCCTATTCCCTTGTTTTCGAGCTCTTCAAAGTTGAGTAGCCCTGCCCTCATCTTATTTCATGTGCAAGTTGAAAATGTTAAAAGCTGCTTGAATGTTGAACCATCGGGCGAACCTCTCTTCCCACTAACTTCAACCCCCCCCACCCCATTTCATCACACTACGGCACTCCCTCTGATCTCGTTCCACCATGCTAGCTTATGACTAACTGACCTAGCCTTCCATTACACCTCTTTGGTGTTCATAAGGTACTCACACATCTCTGCAGCAGCATGGACGGCGAACTACGGCTGCATGATAGAACTTTATTTTTCGGAGGCTATGTGTCAGGTATGTCAACAGTCCTTTGATTTGCCACGACAATCTGATGACTCTATTCTTCTTGCAGCCGCTTTCCAAGGCTGTAGCCATGTCCCTCATAATGCATAACCCCTCGTTCTGATCGCGGCGTTGCATTTTTCACCACTTGATCCCCATGTATGTTCGTTTCCTTTCTAGTGATGGTTTTCTCACAACACTGACAAATTTATCATAGTTCTATGCAACTCAGTTAGGGTGGACTGGTGTAGAAAGGGTTGTACCTTTAGTGGACTTCGTAGTGTACTAGTCCTAGTTAGTTTTTCATTGTAAATTAGTTTCAAAATGATAATATATAGTTTTTGATATTCCAACTTCGGTTCAGTTCGGTCGGAAATAAATGTCACGGATTCGTTTTGGGATGTTCTAAAATTGGTTAGGTACGTTCGGCTAACTAATCTAGGGAGTGCTACATAGCATTCCATAGTAAACCCTCATGCTTTGTAGCATGAGCGCGTGACTATGGAAGCCTCCAAAGTCAAAGAACCATGCTATGGTGCTATGGTGCTATGCAGTACTATGCAGCGCTAGGTAGCCTCTCCTGAGTTTGCTGATGTGGTCCACTTTGCACCCTGATTCCCATCGTATGGGTGGCGTTGTTGACGTCCCGTCATGGTGGATGATGGGTTTCTGGAAAGGCAGAGTGGTAGTGATGTGCAAGGCCCGGCTCCAAGCCGTGAAGCCCTGGCTGCCGAGCCCTAGAAGCCTAAGCCGGGCCCTGAAGCCGCAGCTTTGTACAGGTGGTTGAGGCTCGACGCGACGCGACACGTTGACTGATACGTTAGTGTGTGAAAAGTCTCCAATCACGACTGTACAGTTTTTCAGCCACATAGCTGTCGCCTATGTACCGCAATCGAGCCACTTTTGGATATTTTGGACGCAACGAAGGGGCTAAAGGACTGCCCAAACGACAACTTGCAAACTTGGTCAAGTCATGGTAGGGTCACCATCATGAACATTGTGGATCTCGACTTTTCTTGTCATCACCGCCAACATCTGTCAACCACCTCCAATTCCCAAATGACACGTTGCCTGTGATCCCACCTGGGTCGAAAACCTGAAGTAGCATTCGAACATGTACATTACAGAGTACAATTTTGTTCGTCGCTGGAAAGGGAAAATAACTTATGAGTATGTCCAACTTTCAACTTTCCTTCGTTTTACATGCAAACTGATCAGTCATTTTTTTTAAGGGTGGGAATGGCATGCACACATATGGGCGGGAGTCGTGCGTGTTTTGTTCGTTTCTTGTTTTCATGAACTAATCATATTCATTCCGTTTTTAGGATCTAAACTACTGATAGCAATGGATGCGAACATGATCGAACACGATGCAACAATAGCCCTCCCCCTCCTCCCCATCCAAACCCACAACCCAGTGCCCACATCCAGTCTCACAAGCCACTGCTCGTAGTGTTTGAAAGTCCGGTCCGGTCCGGTTTTTTGACGTCCAAATGGATGAACTGCAACCGCAACCGGTCTATCAAATTCCCAAATAAGGAAAAAACCGGACTGGACTGCTACGGACCGGTTTTTTGCGGTCTAACACTTTCGGGGACTGTTATGGACCGGTTGCAACCGGTCCTTCTTCTTCCCAGCTACAATTTGAGCTAATATTTAGGGAAATCGGTTGAGAATTGACTGAGTTATGATCAAAACGGTTTGCACAAGTTTTCCTCAAGCAAAACTGTGCATGAAACTTTGTTTTTGTCATAACTCAGTCAATTCTCAACCGATTTCTTAAACCTTTGGTGTTATTTGTAGCTGGAAAGTAGGCCTATCATATTGAACCGATAGTCCGGTCCATAACCGGTTGCAACCGGTCTTTTATCGGTTGCATGTAATGAACAATCTTCGTGAACTGGCAACTGCAACTGATCAAGACCCAGGTAAACCGGACTGAAAGTCCGGTCTAAACCGGTCTATTTTGCGGTCTGGTCCGGTCCAGTTGCCAGTCTTATGGACTGGACTTTCAAACACTAACTGCTCGCGAGGTGGAGTGTGGTACCAACCACCGCTGACGCCCTTGACCTTTATTTCCCTGTCTGCAGCCCCTGTGAGCCAGATGGCGAGCAATGGCTCGCTGCTGTGCAGCAGGGGCTTTATCGGGGCGATGAGAAGGTGAGGGAGGCACCACTGTATAAATTTGCAACCCATACCACTGTACCTGCAAAGGGTACAGGGTATACAGGCATGTACCGTTACCACTCTACCAAGCCCTGGCCTGAGCCTGAGCCGGGCCTGGGCCGAGCCTGAGCCGTCTACCAGGGCCCAGCTCGACATCTTGTGAAGCCTGAGCCTGGTCAAGCCGAGCCCAAGCCGGGGCTTTTGGGCCGAGCCGGGCCCTGCACATCACTACAGAGTGGTCAGTGGAGGCGGTGGTTGGTTCTTACCTGGTGCTGTTGTCATCCTTGTTTTCAAAGTTATCGGCTCTCTTTGCCGTCCATGGCTTGTGTCCCTCCGTCGTCTAGTGGTTGCCGTTGACTTATGTGGGTCGTCTCAAGCTCGCCACGTGGTCATAAGACAATAAAAACCTATATCAATGAAAAAATGAGTTAGTTAAAATGAAATAAGAAATGAAATGGAAATAAAAACTTACTTAGACCCAAAACAATGTCAACGTCGTTTTTCTAGCCTCTGGTGAGTTATCTGTGGTACGGTGGCTGCGGGAGTTGTCATGCTGGACATTGAGGTGATAGTGTGGTGGGAGCAGCGCATCGTGTTGATGGTTGGTGCTATTAACTAAACTAGTTAGTTTGGTGAAAGAAACAAGAAACAATGCTTACCTAGGGGCCCAGACGATAGACGCTGTTTGAGCCCAGTTTCGTTGGTTCGTAGTCCTAGGTGTAGTTCTCCTATGTGGTGGCAAGCATTGGGGTTTGGTTGTGGGTGTTAACAAAGCAGGGGTGGGGAAACAAGAAAGAAGCATATAAAAAAACTTACCTGAAACATAAATGACAATAGACGTTGCTTTGTGTGAGATGTGGCGGGTGATGGGCATTGGAGTCGAGGTTGAGGGTGACGAAGTTGTGCCAGATGCAATTCAACCAACACGTGGTTTTGGCTTGAGGGCCGGTGATTGCCACTTTGGATGATGGAAACATTCACATGATTTATGTAGATCTATCACTGGAAGTATTACTCAGTAATACTTCCCTACATACTGCCGATTGCACGATAGTCCTGAACCAGGCCCGAACCATGAGATGTGTTGCCATGAAATTCATAAACACTGTTTCTCAATATGTATCTGTAGGCAGACCAAAACCAAAGGAAGATAGACAGTAGGCCCGTGGCAACTAGGAACCTACTAGTAAGCTTTTAGTATTCAACACTATTGTTGCATTTGGAATACAAGTTTGTCCTCACTTGATTCATATTTTTCACTGAACAAGAACTATAAGTCTTACAAGTCCTGAAAGGAAAAAGTAAAAGGCTGAAAGTAAAAAGTTCAAAAGTAAAAACCCCAAAAGTCTCCAAAAGTAAAAGTCCAAAAAGTAAAAGTCCTGAAAGTACTGAAAGTCCAAAGACAAAGCCCTGAAAGTCTCCGAAAGTTTAAAGTCTCAAAAGTCAAAGGTTGTGTAGTTTTCCTGATGTGTCACTCTTGATTCCGATTACCAGTGTCTCAGTTGCCATCTCCTCGGTAGCGGTGGACGAAGGCGTGTTCACATCACTTGTGAGTCCTTGCTGTGTTGAGTCAGAGTCAGAGTCCTGGCGCCCTACGTCTGCTGTAACGTATTTATGATTCAAGCTCTACAATTCTGGCGATATAGACTCCGTAATCGTGCTGTCAGGGTGGCGGGGGTGAAGGAGTACTGCCGTAGCTATACAGAGTGTATAGACTAGAACGAATTTCATTACAAAAGAAGTGGAAGAAGTAGCCGGACCGACCTCGATAAAATGTTTTGAATCGTTTAATGTGTGACAACAAATGGGTAATCCAGCTGCATATATTTAACTTTGTGAGCCTTTCCGCTGGCTCATTGTTATCCAACCACTCACATTTGAAATCCGATTCATTCAGTGTGTCATCGCCACGTTCACAGGATTCTACCCACCCTCTTCCCCAAATCTAGATGTTAACGTTCTTGAGATCGATATCAAATGGGGGCATCTGGAGGTTTGGGATTCCAGAATTCGACGAGGTTGAAAGTAATAGACTCAGGACTCTTCTGTGCTTGTGTTGAGCTTCGAACGCCCGATTTATTAAGCTATGATGGAAGAATTAATAAGTACACAAGACATGAATAACGATTGAAGAAGTCATACTGAAGGCCATAAGCTGGGATCCAATGGTGACCGTAAACACTGCTACTGTTAGCCTTGGCCTTGGGCCAAGCCGCAGCTCATGACATGAGGGCATGGTCATTGGCGTGGGTCCAGCTACCCAACTGCAATCAGGCACTCACAATGATAGTGGGTGCTGCTGGTGGTGGTGGCCGTGGGGGTTTCTAGCAGGGTACGCGAGCACGACAGCGAGTCTTGATGTATGTGTGTTGGTCATTATGCTGGTGATCATTGTTGTGTGGCTAAAAGACAATAAAGGAATGCACGATGAGTTGAAAAAAGAACACAATCTAAAAAAAACATACCTTGAATGCATAAACAGCTGTTTTCACATATGAATGTTTGCCATCATGCGCTTCGGCTGTTGGAAAAATCGGATGGGTATGGGGGGACATTTACGAGAGATGGGAGCATGGGAGGTGGCGTCGTGGGACTTGGAGGTTGTAGTTGTGGTTGTTTTGCAGGTGTTAAGGTGTTATGCACTTTCGTGCAGTGGCAGGTTGGTGGCGGGAGTCGAAGTTGATCGTTTATAACATTTTATCATGATCATGAACGGCAGTGATAACATAGCAAAAATGGTCGGTAATTGCGAATTATCATTTTAGATACTTTGACTAGATACTACACTTGATCGATTGATCTGTAGCTTCATATATTTGGATAGAAACTTTGGGTGCTCTGTGACAGCCTACAGGTTGAATTTCCTCAAGCTGCATACCAAGTCCTCTGACGTATCTATCAATGGGCATCTAAACATCTAACAAGGTATGTACTCCCTCCACATCTCCCCTAAAACTGTACCCTGACCAGTGCTAGGGCTGCCAACCATACTGTATATGGTTATGGCTGTATGAGATACGGTGTGTATACGGGTGTACTCCGTACTGTCACCCATACTGTAAGCCTGTGTTGCTGAATGTCCAACGGTACGGTACGGGCCACTATACGGCCGTAATACAGTAGTATGGGTACATACGGCTGGTTTTAAGATGTATTCTTGAATTTCTTATGCTATAGACATGATGTAGTTACTATTTAGCATGTTGGACTCTCATTTCTTACTTAGACCTTGTGCATATGTGTGAGGGATCGCATATAATGGAAGTTTTTATTTCTGTCATAGTAATTATGGTAGTAATTGAGTTCATAAAAATGCCATTTTTTGGCATATTGTACTGTCTTCCTTTGTTTCCCTCCCTGTTGTCATTGCTGTCATTGCTGTCCTTGGTCTCGTTGTTGTTGTTGTCCCCATTGTCTTGCCATTGTCCTTGAGCCCCATATCCACCCCACAAGCGGAAGGGCAAGAAGTGGTGGCAGTAAGAGCAATTCTGTTCTCCAGTTCTAAAAATGAAGAAAAAGAATTAATTAAAGAAACAAATACGCAGAAAAAAATTACTGGGCCATTGTGTCCATTTCTCGGCATTATGGTGGAGGGGTCCAGGGGGTGCCAGTTTTCATTAGTACCTAAAAAATTGTGCTAGAAGGAAGAAAAATGAAATGGGAAGCTAAAAGAAAAATCTTACCTACCCAGAAGATGTCAACGACCCCTCCTGAGCTCTTTTCCTTGTTGGACGGTGCTGGGTCTGTCTCCTGCGCCTGTCCCTGATTGTTCATCATTGTTGTCTTGTGGTGGCCTCATTCCTGTTTTGCATTGTTGGTAGTGCCATCATGGGTTACTGGGGCTTGATGTGTCTTGGCTTGATGTCGGTCATTACAATGCATTTATAATCTATAATATGATTTAAAACAGTAATCAGTAACTTGTCTGGTTGGGCCATGGCTGTGCCTGGCATGAATGAGTCCTCTTGTAAAGTCTGAGTAGAATCCCCACAGCCCCTGAGCAGCCACAGC